>VZTO01016274.1:73801-180624 GCA_013400615.1 Syrrhaptes paradoxus | reverse complement strand
AAATTGAGGCATACGACATGAATGTTCCTCCGTGCCTTCTGCCCTCTTGTCAGACTATAGCTTATGTCACTCTTGGACATCCTTAATGACCATGGGCCATTGCTAAAGCCAAAAGCTCCTTTCCGTGTTCCCTCTTTGTGAATCTGTTTCATGATTAAACTTTTAAAAGTCACAACTCCCAAAGTGCAACTGCAGTTTCATGGTAGCTGTGACATTATTTTACTATTCATGCTGTGAATTTCATTCTATAATAAAATGAATATTATATTGGCCTTTTAAGTTGGTTGTCAGTGGAGAGTAGGCAAGCTACACTTCCAGCATCTGTATGCAATCTTGGTGACAAGTAGGACCCTCTGGAAAGCTGTTACTGTTGGGGCAGAACTAATCATTCCATGTGAAATTATATAAGGAGAATTAGCTCTGACTCTACCTCATTTCCTTTCATACCGCTGTGAAAATAAGCTTAGAAACATCAGACCTTCCCTCCTTATTTCTCTGTCTTAAGTACTTCATTAAATACTTCTTTTATTAAGGCTTATTTGCTGTAGGTGCCAGAAACAAAAATAACTACCTGTACTTCTAGGTGTGTATGGGATGTGTGTCCTTGCTCAATTTGGCAGGTTTGATTTCCTTCTCAGGACTGGATTCCTGGGGTTGGTTGCCTTTGCCTTCTCTGTACTTTGACTTTATTTCCCTGGTGGATCGTTCAGAATACTTCATATTTAAGGTAGCATGCTTGATGTGATAGAAAATTGTCAGTCACAGACTGCCTTGGCTATTTAGAAAAAAAGAGATATCAAAAGCCTGCTTGGAGTCTAAGGAGCAGTCAAGTCACCTGCTGGGTTGCCTGGCAGGAGCCTAAACTCCTACAGCCTTTAGGTTTAGAAGAGAAAACACAGATCTCTGGAGGTCATCCAGTCTGTGCTAAGGCCCTGTACTGTATGCGTGAACTATAGTGTTCATCGTAAAGGCAGATAGAGATGTATAGATGGTTTCTGAGGTGTTCGTCTTAGCAGGTCTTAAAAACATTCAGTGAAGATTTGTGTAACCCCTCCACAGCCTGATCTGTTGTTTAACTATCCCTAGAGGTAGCATGTTTCCTCTAATACTATTCTTATTTTTTTTTTCCTAACCCGTTAAGCTTTTTGGTTTTGTTTTTTTTCTTCTGCAGTGGATATTGCAGTAGTGGGACGTGATCATCATTTTTGTAACTGCTGTTTACCTATTTTGAAGCCTGTGCCCTCTTTCTTTACTCATTTTTTTTTTCCTGTACTCAGCAAGCATGTTTCCCTTTAACTTTCCCTGATTGCTTAGATTTTCTTCTGGGCTTTTCTCAATTTCCTACATCTGTGTGTCCAAGTACAACCTTAGTCAGAGTCAGTGATGAATAGAATAAATCTTACCATCTTTTGCCTGTGATGCTCCTGTTAATAAAAATTCAATTATTTTTTCACTTTTTGTATTCAATTCAGTATTAAAACCCCGGTTTCAGTTCTGCTGTTAATCAGTTAGAACTTGAAAAAGTAGGAATCTGCTTCCCAGAATGCTTGCAGCCCTTCCCAGGTAAGGGAGTCCTGCAAACCTGTACCTTGCTGCAGACCCGACCTTTGGAGATGGAGTCACAGAACGGCTGGGTTGTTCTCTGTCCCCTTTGTCATCTTTGGGGCCGTTTGCTGGTTTCGCTTGGATGTGTCTGTCTTGTCCAATTTAATTTATCCAGTTCCAGGCTCCCCAGTACATCTTGTAATTATAGGTGTTTAGGGAGGGAAAGTTTATTTTTTCTTCTGTCTCACTAAAAGCTTGGGGAATATTTACATGGATCTGCTCACCAGGGTTGATGATGGTTCGGTTCCCTGCAGTGGTGTGTAAAAATCACCTCTGATTAATTGGGTAAGTGTACATGTGTGTGCTTCTGTGTCTGAGTAACTTGAGATGCGTCCATACACAAATGGTCATTCTTCATGGCTGCTAGATCAACACTTAAAAAAGGAAAAAAATCTTTGATCCAACAGATCTCATTATTTGAAGTAAGTGTTATTTAGTGAATCATGTAGACGGGGAGGAGGGGAAGAAAGGGTATTTCTACTTCAAACCCTTTTCTTTCATCCTCTTTGCTTGGAACATAATCTGCAGGCGTTTTGCTTTTATGTTAGTGTTTTAGTATACCTGACGTGATCAAAACACTTTATCTTATCCTCTGCATTGACGTGTCAGAAACTAAGCAAGTAAAGAGATGCTGCTACAGAGTCGGAAGGTAGCAAGGACCATGGCTTATGGTTAAGGCAGATGGGATTGCAACATCTGTGCCTAGGAAGGCTGCAGTCTGATCTGCCTTCTGTCTTCAGGATTTCTGGGATTCCAGAAGCAGAAGTAGTTTAGATAAGACATGTCCTTTGAGGTTGTGAAATGCTTCTCCTTAGATTATAAAGCTCTTCCTTATTAGTCTCGCAGGAAGCGCGTCTTCTATAGCACAGCCAAATCGGTATCATTATTAAATACGTCTCAGACTCTCCAGTGGTAACTCTTCTCTGTGGTGACGTTATTTGGGAAGATCCTCTGTGGTTGCCACTGTGTATTGACTGATTATGTGGCCTCAATATGTAACTGTGCGTGGTAATTTCTGACTTGGAAGTTGTAATGGGATCCACAGAACAGTTTAGAGAGGGTTTTTCACCTTTTTCCTTAAATTGAACTCTCCAGTGCTAAAACTTGTGACTTCTAACTTGGGTTCTTCATTATAAGACAATTTATAGCATAATAGGAAGAAAGCCCACAAAGCCTTGCCATCAGAGAAATTAAAATTAGTTTTTGTGAATGATTCCCTCCTCTGACGACTGTGTTCTTGCAGAATGGGTCCTTGCCTGTGGTGTATTCTCAGTGCAGTAACCATGTTGGTTTCTGGGTGACATGAAATTCTGCATATTCCTCTCTGAGTTATTAAGAAAACTCTCCCCTTTTCCATCATCTCTGAGCAGCAGTTGTATGTCTGCTTTCTGATCTCAGGACCCTCCTGCTTATGTCAGGGCTCTCTGCTTGCTGTGCTTCACCTCTGCTGTTGCATCCTGCTCTGGAAGGCTGTGCCCGGTGAGATGTGCTTGCTTCTCTTTTTCCTTTCAGGAGAGTTCCTTTGGCCTGTTGTGCAGCCGGTGGGAAGAGGCAAGCCGGAGGCCTTCCTCTGCTCCAGCTATAACCTTTTTCAAAGGACTTCACTTAACACAGCGCACAGCAGGCAAAGCAGGTATGCTCTGTGGGAGTTCAGCAGAACACACGTACTTCAGAAACGAAAAGCTGTACTGCTGTAAGTTCACGAATGTGTTCTGTAGAAGAAACAGCCTGTACGTAATATATTAGAAGAGGATCTGGATGAAACATGAAGACAATCTCCAAATGAGAAAAGCAGGTGGTTTGCATTGTTTCCTTCATGCTTTGTTTTTATGTTGGTGTCGTCAAACAATACATGACAAATGAATATGCTTTTCTCTCAGTGATGTTTAAAATTTGGTTACCTGAATATTTATGTTCAGTATTTAGAAATATTTGAAGCGTTTTGTTTGTTGGATTGTACATAGAGTAAATTTGGAAGTTGAACAGTGTATTGTCTGTATTGCAGACTATCCTAAAATAAATTCTTAATCATTTGGATGTTAATGTTACATTTAAAAATGCAAACTTTGAAAATGTAGTTATTAAATTTTGTTCAAGATGTGAACTCTGTTCTGTTTTCTAGCATTAATTATGCAAGTTTGAAATTCTCAGTTTCATTAAAAGGCAGTGCTTTTTATTTGTATGTAGCTGTTGAAATAAATTACCAGTACAAGAAAACATTCTACTAATAAACAAGGGATTCCTGGAGTTGGCTCTACTAACTGAGACAATTTAATTCATCCATCATCAGGGATGATGTTCCTTAGGAACACAAAGTATTTTCACCCAGGGCGCTTTCAAGAACTTTCAAATTTTTTTTTTTTTCCGAATACAGCCTTGGTAGTAGTTTATGTGACCTGAAGTTCATCCATCTGTCCTGAAGCTCCCAATACTTTTCCATTCCCTCCAATGATCAAATGATCTGATATTTGTTTTTCAGCTTAATAATACACAAGATGACTAGAGAATCATTTCGCATGTCAGATTTTTCCAAAGGGTCCTGGGAAATTATTTGTTACTCTGTATAGCAAAGCTCAAAGTTATTGAAAGTGTGTTATAGTTTCATAATAAAACAGATACAAAAAAAATTGGTTTGGGAGCTGGCTAAATGCTTTCTGATAGCCATAGCCTCAAGGGGGATAGTCAGATCATTTGTAATAAAGGGATAGCTTTGATATCTTTTTGGTGAATTGACTAGTATTCTGTTTAGATAATAATTTATGAAAAAAATGCTTGATACACAGTGTTACGGTATCAAATTGTTTGGGTGTAAGAATTGCCTTAATGTATGGCCAGGATTTTCAATGTTTATTCTTCTAATGTGGTCTATGAAGTCAGAAGAAGCTGTTGATACATTAAGACTCTACCTTTATTTCTTGCTTTCCATTTTTTTAACATGTGTGAAGCTGGTTTCATCGGTGTAGTTCCAGCCCAGTGTTGCTGGGGAGGATTTGGCTTGCTTGAGAAAGCCCTTCAGCTATATGACAAGTGTTATTCAGGACTGAAAGCAAATGTCTTCCAGATGCAATGTATTATTTTGCTTTGAGAAATATTTTTTTAATTTTTAGTAAACTGCTCTGAAAACTTCTGTAATTCTGTTATATGACTAGTGCCTTAGCCTCTACTTAGATCTTGCTTTGAGAAGAAAAGTTTTAGTGGTTATAGGATGAAAGCTGCTTTATCAGCAGTGCGTGGGGATGTGTGTTTGAAAAGTGTTGTAATGAATTAACTACTACTCAGCTTATTTCACGAAGAAGGTGTACAGAAACCAGTTTAAATAGTGGGAAAACAAGTTACAGAAATATTGGTTTGATAATTCCATGTAGGTCAAAATAAATCCCGTGTTGTAGCTCATGTCACCTTAGCTTTATTTTACTGAATTTTCATATATGTGTTTAAAGTCTCTGTATATATGGATATGTGTAAAAAATTAATTGTAAGAATTAGTGGGGTTCTGTGATGTAAAGGTTTTATTGATGGCGTTTGAGACTGTATGTGGTGTTAATGTGTGAGGGAGTATGCAGGGAGTCCTGAGAGTTGCCAGTGAAGCCCATGCTTGCTTTGTCATTTACTTGGATTTGTCTCTGTAAGGATGACATCTGGCAAGTGAACTTGCAAGTAATTCCTGTGTGATTTCAAGCTAAGTGGCTCTGTGTTTCTAGTCGGTGTTTCTACTTCGGGGCCACTTAATTGCACACCCAAACCTGGACATCTTTAAGATGATCTTTGTTGCAGTGTAGGTGTTTCATACCCTGGTATCAGTATCCAGCATCTTGCAAGATCTACAGGTGTTTCCTAGAGTACTCTGGAGAATCCCCTCGGTTGGGAGCTTTTCTGTTATCCCTCAGCAAGTATCTGAAGGAAGACGGAGAGAAAGGAGTTCTTAGCAAAGGGCTTTGCTAGCAGCAGGGGCTTTGGCCTTCGGAGTATTGAGTGTCAGGTCTTTGAAAGCAGCAGCAGTCACTTATGTCTGATGTTGCCTTACCTGTGAGTTTAAGCTATGGCAGCTTGCAGAAAGGTCAGGGCTCCATCTGCTTCCCCTCCTGCATGACTTTGTTGCACATGGTCACAGACTATCTGCGTTTTCACCTCTGCCTTAACATCCTGGGATTGTCTGGGAAGCTCCAGAATCAGCTGTAGGCTCTCCTGGCCCCTTCAGGTGCTGTATAGAAAATTCATTGCTTGCTTGCAGTCTTGATGGCTCCTCTAGGTTGTTGCACTGTCAGATGTTGTGGATGTTTGCTTCAGGTTAGTGTTTATGCTGCAATAAATTAATGTGGTTGTGGTTACATTATAGACCTGTATTTGCATCTTAGCATACGGTATTTTGTTCTGTAATGCTACGTGTGTAAAGACTGACTTTAAAGCTGGTAATGTATTTTTTCAGAAAGTCAAATTTAAAAGGTTTTCAAATATTGAAATCTATTCATAATTGAAACTTTTTTTCTAACTGTAAAACCAGCATCTAAATTTACAGAACTTACAAAGACTGCCACAGTTGTATGCACAACCTGTTTAGTAAGAAACCAAACCTGTTAATTACTCTTCAGAAATTAGTCTAAAATCCCTGTTTCTAACTTGTTCAAGACACTGAATCTTAAAGGCATTTAGCACACATTTAGCAATATCCGTTCTCAGGTATAAGAACAGTTTAATTTGGGAAAGGCTTCGTTTGGGATAGAGAAATTAAGGATTCAGTAGGATTCAGAAGCAAAACACAGGTGTCTGCTGTGAAGAGCTGGAAGCGATGCTGGTGGAGATGAAGTTCTATGCAGTTTCCTTTCTTTATATATAAGATATGAAGAATTGATGAACAATTATCTTTTTGAAGGTAGTGAAAGGTCTGGAGTAAGCCTAATAAATAGATAGGGATAACTTGTAACGAGGAACACACAGTAGTGTCAGAACTGTTGTAAATTTTCAAAAACTACTTTTCATCTTCATCCATCCATGATTCAAATAAAAGACGTTCCCTCTGTGGCCTGCAGCAAAATACACATTGTACTTTGCTAGCTTTTGGTTAAAGCAATGAACGTATTATTTGAATTTTAGGAAAGACAATTTGAAAATATACTATATTTAGGATTTAGTCATGAAGTTATAAGAATAACAAGTGGTTTTTGCTGTTCATGTGCAAAGAATGACGTGATCAGAGTTGTCACTGGGAACGTTTAATTTTTCATGCCAAGTATTTTTGGGCAGTTTTTATTTGAACGAACGTAAAAGAACTAGTCTTAAGAAATTGCCATTTATGTTAAAAAGTCACAAATTATAATTGTTCAGATGCTGTTTCTACAGTTAGTCTCTGCAAAAATGGAAAAGGCGAGTGCAAACCAGTAAGGCTGAAGCATTTCTCAAGGTGGTAGTTTGTCGTTAAGGTTCTCATAATTCTCATCATAGCTTTGTCCTTTCAGAGGCTCCAGAACTAAAATATTCTAATGAGGGCTTGGACACATTTATGAATGAGAAGTCAAATGTTTTCACGTCCACATAGCCTTCCTGTTATGTGTTGTGTTTGTGTGTAACATCCTGTGTGGGAGTTTGGGTGAAAGCAAATGGATATGGTTCCATTCAGTCTGTCTCTAGTACACAAAGCTGTTTTGTGTTATCAATAAAAATCATAAATTCTCTATGTTACTGAGCTTTATTTCCAGCCGAGGAATAGTGCATGAACATGTTATGAGATATTGGATATTTAATTGCTGTTATTTTCTTAAGTCTTCATTTTGAGTGTGTATCTCTCTGGCCTTGACTTGTGAGAAGATCTGATGAAATGTGCTCCTCCAAGCAGGGAACCTGCTCAGCAGAGTGATGGGTTCTTAATGTAACTGCATTCTTCAATCCCGGTCATCTGAGAGATGTGGAGAGAAAAGATGCTTCATAATTTACTGTCCCAAGATTGTGAGGTAAAATGTAGAGTAATAGAAGTCATCCTCTTGGCAATTTTTTTTTTGTCTGTGCTCTCTAATAATACTATGATGCTTGTGTCCCCTAGCCCCTGAATCTTTGTCTAGAAACTCCTCGTACTCTCCTTTGTTTGCAGAGTTGACAGGTATTATGTCTCATTCAAAGGAAGCAATTCTGTTTTTTAACACAATCTCAAAATGTAAAAATAAAATATTGAGCTGTTTGCCATGAATTTTACTTGAATGGGTTTTGATTGACGGGAAACAGTTTGATTATCGTCAGATCATTCAGGAATTCAAGTAAAAATACTATCCTTTGGTAACTTCTGGAAGCTCTGTGTATACTTTTAAAGGCTGTTGGTGTTTTAGTCTTTATTTATTTATTTTTCCATTTGTAGGATTTCTGTAGACTATGGGATTTAGAAGCCTGGGCCAGGCTTGCTTTTACAGCACCTGGTGGTGTAGCATCAGGGAGCGTAATGTGACTTGTCTGATTCAAGATGTTTGCAACCCACACCTCTTCTCCTGCCTACAAATAATGTATTTTTATCTGTCAGTATTGCTATTTTATAATGAGGACTGATAGAACAAATCAATCCTCTTCTGTACGTAAGTTATGTTGGAGGTAAGGGTGGTGTGGTGGGCTGTTGCCTTGGTTGATATAAACCCAACCCCGGACTAAACAGTTTTTTTAGAGCTTTGCATGGAAACTGCATAGGCTTAGATGCTGCAATGTGAGCTTTTGGTGCAGATTTTATATTCTAGAGGAGAATTAACGGTCTTGAGAAGACTGTCTCTCTTCATGGAACAGCTAACATAACTGTGGCTTGTGGTAAAAATAAATAACACTTGTAAGTTAGGCAGCTGGCGCTCCACACCTACGTTTTCCCATCCATACTGTGTGGTCTGCTGGTAGGGCAGGCTACAGCGAAGCTTGTTCGATGAATTGCAGTTTGTCTCATGAGCATGGTACTTTGAGAATAAGAGCAATGACTGAGTATTGGGTGGCTTCTTTCTTATTCGATAAGCATGCCTTCCATTATAAAATAGTTTCTTGGTGTATATATATATGAAAAACCAAGTCTAGAGCATTCTGAAATAGGTACAATGGAATCCCAGTTATACAAACAAAAAGCAAGAATCTAAGCAGTTCTGTATTTGGTGTTAATGATCTGTATTTCATGTGAAAGGTTGACCTTTGCAGGGCCTTTTCTTCTGAAATAAAAAACAGGCTGATCTGTTTCTCCCACAGCTGGAAGGGCAGGGGCAGATTTGGTTGATCTTATTTTTTTCAGCAGGACTATCAGAGGGAATGAGGGGGTCAGTTGCTGAGATTGCAAAGGACTGTGTGGCTCCAGGCATCTTTAACTACGTGTGAAGACTGATTCTGTTTAATGCAAAAAAATATGAAATGCCTAAGTTTAGACCTTTATTCAGATCAGGAAAAAAGGGATCCTTCCTGGTGACTTAAAATGGATACACAAGACTTTGGTGTGATGGTTCATATAAACCAAAGAGAATGGCCATTAGGTTCCACATTCATCGTTGTGATTATCACTTGAACTGCTTGGATATGTAACCTGGTGCTTGCTAGTGTTGTAGTAACTATAAAGACAGTATTAGAACATTGTATCCTGAGTTTTATTTCTTTATTGTGATGGTCTAAAGCTCTACAGCTTGGAAGAGTTTGAGACAGACAGATGATCAAGAGCAGACAATCTGTGGGGTTTTTACATCTGGGGATCTGGTTACCCAGATATAAAGTATGCTTTTTATATCAGAAAGAGGCTATTTAAAATTATATTTTTAATCCAGTATAAATCCGTTTAAAATATGGTTGGTACTTAAATGATTTCATGTGGACAAAAACATTCTGCCCACCCAATTGTGTAACTTTGGCTTAAGCTGGTTTTCTAATGTCTTAATTGTTCAGTAATCTGTAGTATACAAAGAATGCGTCCAGTCCTCAACATTTGGTTAATCATGTCATGCTTGGGGAGAGGGTGTATGGTTCGGGTCTTGGGATGTGGGGCTGGGACTTTGGCCTATTGGCAGTTGTTGAACACTGCTAGAGCCTGTTGGCTTTGCTAAATGAGACTTTCCCAAAGGAAACTCTCAAGAACATTTTTTTTAATTGTCTAAATAAGAGACTGAGGCATTGTCTTTGAGCATTTAAAATAATGTGAAGATCTGTTGAAGAGATGTGTTTGGTCAGATGGGCAGGGGTCACTCTTCAGAACTCGAAGATGTAGAGAAACCCGATGGTTTGAGGTGTGGTCAAGGATTTAGGGAAGCATTGGGAAGAGGTTGTAAACATCGTGTATTGTTGTGGGCCAGCTCTCCTCCCTTTGCAGCTCCTGTTTGGGTGAAAAGATCTGAGAGTACCGGTATGTGGAGAGGACGTGTGAACTGTGATAGAGTGTACATTCGTGTGTCAGGTTGGTGTCTGTCGGGATGGTGGTTCTGCCTGGGATGATGATGATGATAAGAGGGGCTGTGGGTCTGTCGGGGTGGCAAGGGAAGTACCCCACCTGAAAGAGCGATGTTGGGATATGCAGCCACATAGATCTCATTTCATCTTACCAGTCTTTTATCCATGAGTAGTTCTAGGAAGGCCTGGTAAGTGGGGAATGACTGTTTTTTTTTTTCTTCCCATTTGTGTTTGAAATCAGAGCAGTCACTAGTTCTGTTATCAGATTCTCATGCACCTTCCACAGTCATTCCTGCTGCTTGTCACCCTCTGCTCTCCCTACTTTTGCGCTACTGTGGGCTCTGGTTCTCTGCTCGATTTAAAGTCAATAAAAATATCTGACAGAGCTTCTGTTAGTGTTGAAAGTCTCTAATCGCTTCAGGTATTTTTTTGGCACATGAGCTAGGAAAGCGAATCCTAAATGTGACTGATTTTTTGAGGGGGAAAAACCCCACGTATTTTGTTAGTGGAAACTATAGATGAGAACCTTGAAGAGGAACACTGAGGGACACCCTCTGTAGGTTGTCCACAGCATATTTAATGAAGAAAAAAAACCAGCTTAAAGAATGTGACGTGCGGTTCTTGATGCAGAAAAAAGCTCCTGTGTGCTTAATACATTGGAAAACATTTGTTCAAGAGCACATCTTCCTTCTGCAAAATTTGCCCCTGTAGTATTATTAAGGTCAGTATCCACGTAGGTTATCTCATACATACCAAATGTGATGCTTGAGCTCAGCTTTGGCTTGTAAATGCAACTTGAAGGAATGTTTTGTCTGCTCTTGTTAAAAACTATCTCTAGAAGTTGTTTGTAAATGTATTTACTCCTGTTCTACCTGTGTTAATTTTGTGAGAATAATGACTGTGTTGTTCACTGAGGAGTAGTAGGGTGAGTCTGTGATTCAGGGAGGGATTATCAAAATGCTGTCTCATAAAAATGAAACTCAGCTTCTGGCTCAAGTTTGTGTGCCCCTGTAGTTCTTCGAACATCCTGGCTTCAGTCTTTACTACTGAAAAGGTCTCTGCTGGCATGTTCAATGAGAATCAGCTTTCCTCTTCTGTATTATTTCTTGATAGCTTTTTCATTAATCCTTCAAAAGTATTGGACTGCTTAATGGAGTCGGAATAAAAATAATGTATTTTTAAGGAGTCTTCCGGTGTGTTATGTTTGCTTTCTGCGTTAATCAATTAACTGGTTTTGATTCTGGTCACTTCTCAGGTTAGATCTCAGCGATAGGTGGATGGATAATGTACTCTGTAAATTAGGTGTGAAACGCTGGGAGAAACGTGAGCTGGTGCTGTGCAGAGTCAGGTTTGGCCTGGCTTGCTTTCAGCTTGTGTATGCGCCCTGGTGAATACAGGGCAGCCCAGCAAGGCTAACGCCAAGCTGGAACAAATGGGTTGTACTGGGTCAAAACTGGTCCTGGAGAAAACAGCTGGGATGTTAATTTTCTACCTGTACTTTTGTGCCACAATTTTGGACCAGAGAGTGTTATTACCTTTAAGGATTCTGCCTAGAAGTTAAAGCTTACAGTTTGTGATGTTATGCAGGTAATGAAGAAAACTTAATTAGTGTTTCTTGTGGGTCATTATTTCAGAATTAGATTTATTATAGGTATAGTACGATAGGCAGTGTTTCCACTTGGAGTGATGGTTCCCTGGAAGTAAACGTCTGAAGATGTTCAGTGTGGTCTGGGATGGAACTGAGCTGGTTGTAATTAATTATTTAGGAAAAAAAAATCAGCTTATCTGTTATGTGAACAATGGAAAAAGAGAGCAAGTCATCAGAAACAAAGCGGTAGCTGCCTCCGCTCTGCTGGTAAAGAATTCTCAGCTCCTGAAAAGCCAATCTGGGCAGATGGTAAGGATGGAGAGTGGGGGGACGTGGAGTTTCACCTTTAAGATATTTTCCCAAAGTTCTTTTGCCCACTCTGAAATCATTGTATGAACGCTGGGGCTAAAATACATTCAGTGAATTTAGCACCCTGTAAGTTGTGCTTAAGCTATGAGTTTTACGGGGTTTCTAATGCTTTGTTTGAGGGTGAGGTTGCTGTTTTTTTTTTCCTTTAAATTTTATGAGCATTTTATATAATTATGTTCCTGTCATGCTTTTGGCCATGAATCAGCAAAGCATTTATGTGCGTGCTTTAATTGAAGCGTGGAGTTGTCTCGCTGTGCAAATGTTGGAAGTCAGCAAGACTATTAATTAAAATTAAGTATCTGCATAAGTGCTTTTTCTAAAAATAAGTTGCTTCATGACAGCTTTGGGCCATATTTAAGGAGGAGGGGTTTAATTTTTTTCAAACTTTGAGTATAGGTATATAATTCCCTCTGAATTATATGATGATAGAACCAGAGGGCACAATGTTCATGGGATGGAGTGGCAACTTTCTGCCTTGTACGATATCACCTAAGCTGCTATTTATTTCTTTTTAAATTGAGAAGAAGGAAAACTTCAGGAAAAGTTCCTGCTTAAGCTACCCCTGTAGTGGAAGCACACAAGTTGTACTCGTAGGAAACAGTTCATCATCTTTCTTACTGAGTGCCTGGTTAGAACACAGTTTTTCTTCTATGGAGGAAAACCTTGCATCGTTTAAAGTCAGTGCCTCTCAGTGTGAGACTTTTTAGCTCCTTGGGGTGTGTGCCATTTATATTTTCTACCTGTAGTCAGAGGCATTGTAAGTATTTCCAGGGAATACTGAGCTGTGTGTTTTCGTGTTTTCCTCTACATAGTTGACAATTTGCTATATAAGTTTACTGAACAATTTATTTTGCAAAGTTATCTGGTTTATTAATTCTCGTGGCACCTTGGTGAAATAGTGAACTTTCATCTCCTAAGTCTGGCTCTTTCTAAGCTCACTTTGTCACGTTACCTTTTTTCAGATTTCTTTTCAAAATTGACTTCTTTCTACAAGCCCCAGTATTCCCCACCTGCAGCAAACCAAGAACTTAACAGAGGAGGGAAGAAATCACTGGAAACACAGAAAAGAGGAATTCTGATTGCACCTCAGCTGTCTCTTCTTGCAACATTTTTTTTTTTTTTAAAGATATTTCAGACGTGCCTCTTTACAGGTATGAGCTTAAAGCGCTGACCACATTGCTGCACGTGGTGTGAGCTGGGAAGAAGCATAATTTGCCTGAGGTCATCCAGATATTGGAAGTGGGATGCAGAACTCAAGCACAGGTGTTTTCTGACCAGCAGATGATACCTTGGAGGTGCTTCAGCTCAGTGTCTGTTGATATCCCCAAGCTGTTTCTGTTCGTAGTCGTTATCGTTATAATTTATTCTTTTATTAGTAGTAGAAGCTGAGACTAATGCTTGGGTGTTAATACAGTTCAGATCCTTGCTGAAAATCCCATGGTTGTTTCTAAAAATTGGGCTCAGAAGGTTCCTATATTAAGTCGTTAATTAATACTGTGGGGGGGAAGGAGTTGCATTTATTTAGCGTTAGTGGGAAAAGTTTCTATAAAGCATTGTCAAGTGAACACAAAGAAAAATTTACGTTGTTTGGGGAAAAATACCAATGTTGCTTTACCACGAGTGTGTCAGTTGCTCTTTATTGCTTTTTAAATTTGATTTCATTGTAGTGTGGCGAGCTTTTTTTTCAATAAACGTAGCGGTTTCATTTATATAACGCTAGAATTATTGTTAATGCACGGTTTCATATTGCGAATTACGTATGGAATATTGCGTCCGGTGGGATCCTGTATCACAAAATTTGCATAGTTATAGTGCTAGTGACATCGTATCTCATACAAAGAACCTGGGGACCTGATACAATATCAGTAAAACTGTCTCATAGGTATGATTCAAACAGTTTTATTAGCAACATATGGGGTATGAAGGAGCCACAGAGGGTAGTTTGGAGTGTAAGGGTGCTGGCCTGTCTTTTCCAGCCTGTAATTATATCAGTCCTCTTCTATGACATTATTTGTTGCTGCTCTGGGATTGCTGAAAAAATAACTACTAATATGGTGACACAAAGGATCAGAATAAATTAGAATTGTTGACTTTACAAGAAATTCATTGGCAAAAAGGCTTATTATCCTAAGCTGGGATGTCATTTCTGGTTCAGCTTCGGAGCTAAGCCACATATAGGGAGTAATACGGTTTTGAAAGTCTTGGGGTTTTCTGGCAACCTCATCCTGGTGTGTTGGATGCTTTTGTGATCTGACAGATACAAGGAAAAAACTTCTTTTGGCTGCGCTTGAGTTTTTAATCTTAAGCGGGGAGAGTGCATTTGGTTTAACTGATATTAGGATATTGAACTCTTGTTCCCCAAATGGAACACATTGTAATCAGTCATCTTCAAATCAAGCGTTCATCATTTCAGTGTTTTGACATGAAAAACTAGTGAAAAATCTATCTAGAAAATTGCAGTAGTGCTCTGTATAGTTGTGCTTCTTAAAAATCATTATATATATATAAAAATATTTTTTTTTACATGTTGTAAAAGATGGTGAAAGTTTGAAGGTTTAGTGTTTCTGCTCATTGGCTACTGAAGAGCCACAGGGTGTGCCTAGCTCTTAGAGAAAAGTTCTATTTGACTGCTTCCCTGATGACTTTTTAAAATGCTTGTGTTTTTAAAAGAGCAATGTCTCTGCAGAACAGCCTGAGGAGGTAATTAGGACCCTTACATGGACTTTACTCAGAATTCCTTCTGAATTCTTTTATTCTACGTTGAGGTTCAGTACACACAAACTAATTTGAAGGAGAGAAGTGGTGAAGATGAACAGGAGATCCGTGAGGATGGGTCACCTGTGCCTCTGCAGTGCTGGGACCTCTGTGCTGCTTCACTGGTGTGGGAGCATCTTTTTGTCCATTTTTTCCTCTGTTTCATTTCCATTGTTTCAGTGTAGATCCGTACTACACATGTAGGAATTTGGTCTGGAAGGGATCCTGAGAATTGTTCATTTCTTGTTTTCAGGTAGGATGGAACTTGTCTGAACCACTCCTGACTTAAATATACATAAAAAATAATTAGTAAGATTTTATGAACTTTGTAGGGAATGTAACTTGGAATTTAGTTGCTAAACCTGTTTCTTAGGGTTCAAGCTCTTGATCAAAGGTGGCACTTGAGTTGAAGATATATTAAAATTCTAATATTCGCTTGCAACACCTCCCAGAGCTCAGTGTTACCTGCTAAGATTATCAAGTGTGTGCTCTACAAGCCATCAGTGAAAATACTGAAGTGTACTGGACCGTGGACAGATTCCTGCCTGTTTCCAATGCTCTGCTGTTCTCATAGCAAACTACTGGTACTTACTCCCACTGTGCAGTTCTGTATCCTGTGATATTCCTGCATCTTAGTGGTGTAACCTGGATCATATTGCATCTTTTTTTTTTGTAAATGTTGTATGAAAATGTCTCACTGAAATCAATATGTGTTTCTCGTCAAAGGGAAAAACTAAGATTAGTTTGATGGGGGTTTTTTTTCCTCCCTGACAAATCTTGCCTGGCCAGTCCTCTAGATGTGTACAAATAGATTGTTTAATTGCTTCTTTTGGTAACCTGTTGGTATGGAAGTAAGGATTACTTGTCTGTAATTCTTGTTACTGCCTTTTCTGTTTTGGAGTAAGTGGTGTTCGTGCTGGCACTTCATGTCTTCAGGAGATTTTCTGATTTTTGCGAGCTTTTGAAAATAATTGCAGGTCATTCAGGAGGTATTTCAGCTAGTATCCTTGGTATTCAATAGTAAAAGACCTCAGACTTTGCCGGTTTGAATTTATGTTTGGAAAAAATATCCTCTCATCCTGCTTCTACCCTCTCTTTGAAAGCTTGCGCTGGAAACTCTCCGACAAATTCATTGCTGTTGAGAATTTTTTTCTGTGAAGACTGAAGTGAAAAAGCATTAAACCTTCCATTTTGAGAAATAAGGAGAAACGTGTCATTTAATTTGCAGTCAAGAAGTGGACACATATCAACTTTTAGGTGCTTAAACATCCCAATCTTCAAATCTTTGTATCTAATGCAACCAGTCCTTTAACTCCAACTGTCTACAGGGTGAAATAGTCACTTTCAGTGTGGCCCATAAAAGCACTCAGCTCTTTCTTTTAGATGTCATTAAGCATAAACTTGTACTGTTTTAATGTATTTTTTGCCTTTTTAATGTAATTTTGTTTTTTGCACACTTTATTATAGTGTTTGCTCCTTTCCCATATCATTTTTTGTTTGGAGTAGAAAGCTCACACCCACTTTAGTAAAGATGGTAAAGGGGTGATTTCTGAAATTAACTATTAAATACAAAAAATTATATAAACAGATTTGGACATCACATCATAGGGGCTTGAGAACTGTCTCAGGAGCCTCTAGAACCACTCATGTTAATTGTTGCATATCTTGTAAATGTGTTTATTTCAAAGTCCTGGAAGACTTCCAAAAAGTTACTATATTTAAAAGGGCAGAGTGGATGTCAGAGTGAATTTAGCCCAGGACAAAATAAAGTAAAGGTTAACTTGGACTTCCATCAGTGAAGGCTTAAAAGCTAAAAAGAAATAAAAAAATAATGCTGGTCACTATGGTTTCATGATAGAAGGCTTTGTGAGACAAAGCTGATGTATTTTTTTTAACAGGATTGTGTGTCTGCCCTATATTGCTATATTAAACTAATTTCTTTTAAGGCGTTAAATCATTGCAACCCAATATTTTCATATAAAAACTGGGGTTATATGTAGCTGAGACACAGAAAAAATTAAAAATGCCCTGTTGCTTAAAGTGTAACTTCCAATGGGATGAGAAAGACCTACATCTAGTGGCTCTCCCAGGTGTTCATGGCCCAGTTAATCATGAGCTTTGTTGGTGATTTAAATTTGCTGCTGTATTTTTCTGATGATTAAAAGAGTAGTGGAGAAATATATCTGCAGTTAATCATGTAGTTGAGTCATCAAAATACAGTAAGACTGTAGTTGGTACAGAAAACTTAAGGTGGGAAACCCTGTTTTGAGAAGAGGGATATGGTCCAAGGAGAGGCATGGAGAGCTGGGGCACTTCAGCCTCAGGATGAGTAGGCTCAGGGGCGTTACTAGACTAAGGAAAGTATTTGGGATAAATGTTTGGGTGATGTAGTATTGGCGGTATTTTGATAAAGCTTCTTGGCCTAAAACAGTTGGGAAGTTAGACCAGATGAGCTCATATCCTTTTTTCTTTTCTTCCCCCAACTCTATTCAGATTTAAGAACGCTATTGCACTTGGGAAAATGGCATTTTGCCATCTGTCCATTGGACTGGAGCAGATAGAACGGATGGAAAAAAGTACATCTCACCACTGAGATCCATAGACAAGATTCCCAAACTCTTTTGTTGAAGACATCTAAAGCAGCACGGCCTGGTATTTTACTGCTCCCAGTTTCGAATGCAGGTAATAATACTTCTGGTAAATACTCTGTGTTTCTTAGATTAAAAAGGGAAAGTGTGTAGTTACCTTTTTGACCAGCAGAAAACACAAGACAGGGGAGTTAAGTGGCTCGTGGCCAATAATTCAATGTAGAGTCGCGGTCCTGGGCTCGCTGCTCTTCCAGTATGTTGTCTCTTTTTGCGGGGTCACTGTCCACGCAAAGTACCATCAATTCATTAGTGTATCTTCATCCTACACATTGTGGGATGATCCTGTTGTTTGTGAAGGTGCTATCTTTCAGAAGAGCATTAATGTATTGAGTTGAACAACTTCTCCATGTAACACTTTTTTGAGCAGGGACTCTCCAGTAAGGACTTGAGGGTGTGCAATTGGGGAAGACCTTTCTTCATCTGTCTTGGTTGTGTGGTGGCCCTAACTGTCCCTGTAAAGAAAAAGAGACTTGCCATTTATGCCCAGTTTGATGGGTACAGAGTTGTTGGTGTTAGCAGATATCTAGTAATAATTTTTACTATGTTCGTCCTGAAATGATGGTATGGTTCACATTGTGTTGTCAGTTTATGGTAAGTCTGATAAGCTTACAGGTTTTGGGAATCAAAGGGATTTTTCCTTCAAGGCAAGATTAGCAACATGCGTGCTGACTTCTCTTTTTCTCCTTTTTAATCAAAATCTGGATTCACATGGTTGCAACAGAGGTGGGAAATATTACCATCATGAATGAAGTATGGCTGTTAACAATCGTGCTGTACTCGTAATTCATGTTGGACAGCTTCATGGGGCTGTACACGAGTGACAGACCTGAGATGGGTCTAAATATTAGGTCATAGAATCACAGAATGGTCTGGGTTGGAAAGGACCTTAAAGATCATCAAGTTCCAACCCCCCTGCTGTGGGCAGGGACACCTCCCAGTAGCCCAGGTTGCTCAAAGCCTCATCCAGCCTGGCCTTGAACCCCTCCAGGGATGGGGCATCCACAGCTTCTCTGGGCAAGCTGTTCCAGGTCGATCAGATATGTATTTTCTATTTACCATCCCACCACCTTCCCAAAAAATCAAAATATGTGGAATTCTACTGTTCAAAGTAATGGTAGTTGACAGTGATGTGAGACTGTATTTTATGCTTTTAGTGGGAAAAATTAGTTTTCCTCACACTGAGATGTAATAAATTTGGTTGTATCTTCAAGTGTAAAAGACCTTTCTTTGTGCATTAAAAACCCAAATGGAAATATGATCTCTTTTTTGTGAATTTTGCATGTAGTGGACATATCAGTACTTTAAAGTAGGGATTCCCCCTCCTAATGTCTCTAACATTTAAACCAGCTGGGATTCCCTCTCTTAAGGGAAGGCTTGGTACTTCTTGTTACAGCTTCTGTGCATGTAAAAGTGCCCTGAGCCTGATCTTTTTAAGGAAACAAGCTGGTGTGACAGTGTGTGTGTCAGTGCCGTTCCTTCTCCTTTCCCCTTTCCAATAACTTCTGAACTCACCAGGCAACTTGTTATGCTTCTGTCAAATTTAGTACAAGCTTAAAGGTTTTAAGGTCCTATGTGTTGAATTAAAATACGTGGTCGAGTAATGCAAAGACAATATTATGGGCTGCAGCATGAGCTCTTATGAGACAGCAGAGAATTCAAGTATTTCTTAGATTGGCTTGCTTATATTGACACATATTTCTTCTGGTGTTCTAATTGATTTGTATATTCGACTCGGAGGCATCAGAACGGTGGTAGTGCTGTAATTGTATGTTGTAGTAGCATTATTGGAGGTGTCCAGAGCATGGAGATTGTTCAAACTTTTATAGTCTCGGAGTTTGTATTGGCTTGTTTGATGCTTGCTTTTCTTCCCTCATCTTGTTTCTTTACAGTAGTTATTTTTTGGTCCTAGCATCTAGGTTTATCAGGGAAATTTTTATTTTTAAATTCTAGGAATTGTCTTGTTAAGAAGCTGTTTTCCAGCTGCTTTTGATTGCAAAAATGCAGGCTTTTCCCTATTGTTCTTAACTCCCATCTCTTTAATAACAACAATAAAAAATAAATGTTATGAAACTATCAGCTGAGTAGTCAGAAGGCTTTAGGGAGTGTGTAAATTGTGTAAGAACAACTTTTTTTTTGTATTTTAAAATATTGTGGGGTGCAGTCAATTAATGGTGTGTCATTCTCAGTGTAATACAGGAAAGACTTGCTTAATTTGATTGTTGTCAGTGGCAGCTGGTGAGATAGCCAAGTCAAATATGAAAAAGTTTTTGACAAAGTAGAGTTTTGGAAAGCCTTGTTCTTGAGTAGAGTATTTTCTGTTAGGTATTGCCGAAGAATGGAAATGCCAGAGAAAACCTTTCATGTGCTCTGGTGTCTGCACTTTGTAGATGGTGTCACAGACCGTGGTGGTTGGAGAAGTTGTCATGTCCCTTGGGTGTGTTGGTGCATTTCTTCCAGGCAGATGCTACACCTGAGATTGAGGAAAAGTGTTGAAGACACAAATCATAACTTATCCAGGAAATAACACTTGGGGTTATTCACATGAAATCAAATGCCAGTGACTATATGTTGAAGTTATGAATTAATTTATAAATAATATTTTAATTATTTGTCTGTGTCCTAAATTCTGCCATGTTTCACGTTTAATTAAATATGAGATACAGGAGTGAACAGCAAACTCCAAGCTCTTCCCTTCTCCTACAAATCACTTACAACCACCGTGATGCTTTCTCAGTGGGGGGTTTTGCCAGACACTAAAGACCTGTAACGTCTCTGAGGCTGATTCCTGCACAGCTGAGCTGGGCAGAGATGAAAGTCGCGTAAACTTGAAGTAGTGTCACCTTCTGGAATGGATCAGCAGGTGGGAGAGGACAGGCAGCACAGCCCGTGTTCAGAGCTGGGGAGAACAGCCTCGGGGAGGAAGAACAGCGTCTCTCTCGCTTCCGATGCAATCCCCACGTGAGTGGACTTGATGTGATGGGGGGGAAAAGAAATGCTGGTTCACACGAGTATTACATTCTGTGTATTTTTTACCATAAACTGTAAAACTCGTGTATCTGATGAAGACAGAACTATGATTGACATACTACAGGATAAAATTTTCAAAAGCTTTTAAGAGTCTTTGCTGAACTGCCACTTTCAGAAAGAATTTAAATATTTAGGTACCCAAATCTCATTGTAACTTCATGAGATTTTCAGCTTTTCCTTTTGAAAACGTGGCTCCAAGTTACTTAGGTTGTTTATTTTTTAAAAAAAAATTTCATGGTGTGTAACTGTATATAGTGCAGCGCATAGGAGAGCACTGAAATGCAACGTGCAGAGAGTCCAGGGGCAGGTGGGTGTTTATTGAGGTGAGTGGAGATGACTTGGAGACCACCAGTGCCACTCACAGGTGACCAGCTTCCAGCTTCTCATTTATTTGCATCAGGCACATAGCGGGGAGGTGAGCACAACCTGTCCATCTGTAACTCATTTCAAGCTTCAGCGTGCAGTTAAGTGGCTCCATAAATGTTAGTGATTTCCACGTGTAGGCTTTGATTTGTTAAGTGCAAAAGAAAATGCATGGTGCATCTCAGCTGTTGGCTCCTTTCTGTGCTGCTAGTAAAAATGCCAGACAGCGTGCAGGTTGCAGAATTACAAAGGTGACAATTGTGTTCTTGGCTGAGCAGGTCTAGAAGGACAAATACCTCCCAGGACAGCCTACTGTTGATTTCTTCCAACTCCCTCTCTCCTACGCAGTTTGCAGGCACCTGGGCAAGTCCTTCCCGCTTACTGAGTGTTTGGAAATATGATCTCCCCCTCCGCGAAAGTGGTGGGGTGACACTGGAGTGCTGATGGGTTGTGGGGTGCGTGCACTGCATCCGATGCATTTTTATTGTTTGAAGGCAATTCTTTCTGACTTATGTTTTTTCTTGTGTGGTCCTTTTCAAAAATGACACGCAACTGTGTTTTGAATTGAATGCATTTCATTTTTAACAAGGCTGCTTGTCAAAAAAAAAAAAAAGCCTAATGGAAGCCTAGCTGCTGGAGGAAGAATTTTTGAAATTATTTGAGGCTTACAAATGATAAAGTTTAATTTAAAACTGGGAAAAATTCTCACATCTTCCATTGTTTTTCTAGAGTGTTATTGCTGGAAGCCTATTTTTATTTCTGAATTATGAAAATGTAGCACTTGAAAATCTGAGGAATATGTCTTTAGTGCAAAGCTAAATGATATCCTGTGTTCAAATGGCAGCAACAATGAGCACAAACAGTTTTGAATCATCTGGTAACTGCCGCGAAGGTACTTTAGAGACTGAAACTAGAAACCCTTCTAGCACTTCCATCTGCATACCTGTAATTCACATCAGCTTTAAAAAGGACTTTACCACACGCTTGCAAAGCGCGGATCGAAAGCGTGAGTATCAAATGTCATGCTGCACTTTGGTCTGGAAGTGGCTGAGGTGTGGGGGAAGCTGAAAAAAAGAGGTGTAGCAGGGGCTTTTCCCATGCAGAAGAAAAAGCAAGCGTAGAACTTGAATTGGTGCACTGGATGTATTCGTGTATGTTCATATGTAGGCTGGTATGTTCTATTTTTTTTTTTCTGACAACGTGAATTTGAATATTATCTACTGGAAATTTCACAGGATTCTGGTAAACAGCTAATAATTATTTTTAGGTGATTTCCAGTATGTAATCTCATTAACTTGTTGTTTCAGCATACTTTTCTAACCGTATCTTCTAATTTTTTTTTTTTAATGAGACAAACCAAGGGTAGTTACTCAGATGTTTGCTAGGAAACAACAGCTGCATGGGTGCTGGCTAGAACCTGCAGAGATGCTGCCAGTTCATCTCAGCCAACATGCCTGGTAGGACCCTGGTGTAGCCAGAATAGCTTTTGCAGAAGTAAATCTTAAAATACCAATTTTCTGTCTTTTTTGGTACTTTTTTTCTTGCTTGTTTTTTTGTTGTCGCTCTTGTTTTTATTTTTTCATGAATAATATATTCATATAGCAGGGCAATTCATCATGTCTTAGATGTGTATAGGGGCACAGTTACAAACAAATTAAAAATATCACTTAAGATGGATTGAGATTATTCCAAATATGGGCTTCATGTGTATGTATGTATGTACATCCCTTCACTTAAGGGATATTTAACTTTTACTGGCTTAGAGAGCCTGTAACAGATAGGGGTGCGGATCTGTAGGAAGTCGTAGTCTCTCTGAGCTCAGGGTGAGGCTTGTTTTGCTCGTTTGTTCCTGAAGCAACAGCTAAAAATGAATGCCTGCAACTCACAACAGTGCTTGCTTTCTTACAGCAAATATCCTGATTTTAATGAGGACGAAGGATTCACTAGGGACTGGCTTTCCAGGTACCAAGTATTACCTGAATCACTGAATAGCCCATCAGTATTGTTTATTTAAGTGACGAGAGTGGAAAACCAAAGTAGTGTCTTTCTTGAGGGTGGATATACACAGCCTGTGCAGAACTCTTCATCCTGCCTTACCTGAGGCATAAAAGTTTGGAAATAAAACCTGGATTCGCAGTGTGATAGCTTTGAAGCATTGAACGAGCTTGCTGGGCCAACTGGTTTGTCTGAGCTTAGAATGGAAACTAAAACCCCTTCCTGCACCTAGGAGAGAAGCCTAAAGAGGAAATTATGACTTAAAATGTGCTTTTATCTTCTGTACTGAAAGAAGATAAAGGTTTTTTTAAAAAAAAACTTTATGCAGAAAAGCTGCATTTTGTGTCGTGTTTTTTTGGCAATTTAATTATAGCCGTAAAAATGCACAAGTGGCTGTACAGTTCTGAAAGCATTTGAGAAAAGCTAAATGTGTGTTCTGTGGTCAGCAAAAACTTGGTGGCTGGTGTTGCATGTTTTTTTTCTGTAATGCTGTTGGCAGCTAAAAAAGTTATGTATTTCTATATGCTTAGTGAAACTGTAATGAAAATGAAGTTGTCATTGTGAAGCTTACAGTTTTGACAGTAGGAATGACCCTTCGATCTCTGAAGGCTGCTGGATTCTCCCTACAAGTTGAAACCATAAACATTTCATGGCACAAGATGAATTGCTGGGGTCCAAACGTAAATTTTAGAAAGAAAAAGGAAAAAAAAAATGAGTGAATGCCTACATCTTTGAATTTCTTGAATTGCTGCAGGAAAGAAGGGCCATATGGTATTTTGGGAACTTGTAATGCATTGGAAGAATATAGACTACAGGTGACTTGGACCAAATCCTGCAGACATCCCGTGTGCAGGAGTATGATGTAATTTTGGTAAAATAAGATTTCATGTTCAGCTTGCATCATCCAGACTGGTGAAGAATTTTACCTAAACTACCAGATTAAGTATTTCTATGTATTTAGTCATTGTGGAGGAAGAGGGGAGTCAGAGAGCATGAGCCTCGAATTGCCATCTTTAATTTTCTTTTTTGAATAGAAGAAGAACATGGCGGGAGAAGAGTATTTTCGTGTTCCTGCTTTGAAAATGCAAACAAAGGAGACTGGCATCCTTTTACTTTTTCAGTTAAGTGTCACTCATCCTAAAGTTGTAATAAGCAATTCAGAATGGCTACTTACACTTCTTTACAAAATTGGATGAAAGAGACTTGCAGATAAGTTAAAGACCACACAAAAAAAAAAAAGAGCTAACAACTTCATAACTCTAAAATGAATTAGTTGTTTCTTTGAATTGCTTGTTTTTAGTCATGTTGCCATAGGTATCAAAGCAGCTAGCTATTATCATTTCTTTGTAAGGATTTCTGCTTTTTTTTTTTTTAATACTCGCATTTCGGAAAATCAAAGGGTAGGTGTTCAGATGCGAAATGGAAGGTGTGTTGTTTTAAAGATATGCTAAATATACCTATACTCAGTCAGTCTAGGTATTCTGGGTACCAGCAGCCGTGGAGATGCAGCGACGTGAGATTTGCATATGGCAGCACCGTTAATTACATAGCGTGCGTTCTTGGAAAATGTTATCTTGGTTGCTAAAGCTTCCTTCTGACTTTGTTTTATCTCTGCCAGCTAGATGAAGCTAGCTCAGATCCTGCTTCTCAGAATGGTTTTCACGTGGTGCTCGGAAGGACCCAACGTGTAAGGTGCCAGTAAATTTTAATGATACAGGCCACCTTTATTGATTTTCACAAAGACGGGACCATCCTGTTTGTCCTCCTGTAAGTACATGTAGTCAAGTGGTTGAAGCGCAACTTAAATAAGGATGGCCTCCATGCAAACACGGCTGTTGGAACCTGTAGAGCTTATTGTACCAAAAAAAAGGGTATTTTGGAGATAATTAGTATTGTTTTTACACCTGCATCTCTTAGTACTTGCTTTTATTTAGTGCTGCTTTGCTAAATAACAATTTACTTCAGTCCTAACTTGAAAGACTGGCTTTAAAGCTGCACATAGTGGCTGTTTTTTCTTTTGAAGAGTTGAATCTATTTACAGAAGCTCACTACTGGTTTTACCAAACTTCTTTGCAATGTTTTCCTTCAACTTTTGAAATTCATGAGCTGTAAACCATGTGCAAAATGTCTTCAGTCTTTGAACTGCTGTTTTATTTATCAGCGTGGTATATTTATGAATCTGAATTTTTTAAAAAAAGTTCATTTAGTGAGGAAATAGTTAAAACATGACAAATAGTGCAGAGGCTGTTAGTTTTTTGCTCACAAAGTTTTCATTTTCTAGAATTTGTGCTGCCTCATTATTTGTCATATCGAAACTGCTCCTTACCAATCATACCAATCGCTTACATGAAGAAATGAAAGTAATGTTTACAATTCTGTGTGGAAAACACTGAGTTAGGCTTAGTGGGCCAAATTCTGCTTTGAAGTAAACTGGTAAGAACCCGAAGTATTGCCCAGAGTGTCACTAAAACCCAGCCTTGATCATTTCAACAGGATTCTTAGTATCTTTTGGAATGAAAAATGCAGCATAAGCATTTTGTGAACCCAAGTCAGGACTGAGATTCTCCAAAATTTATGGCTAATGCACCTCCAAACTTGGTGTCAGCTAGTCAAAAATCAGGATGAAAGAATTGGGAGGTGAGTGTGCAGAGCTATGCCAGGAGCTGTGCTGGTGGAGGTGTTCTCGGTCGTGTCATAGGGGCAATTTTTACTCTCTTGCTTCAAGGTTCGTTGACTTTTAGTGATCACTAGACTTCTTTTTTCTTTATTGTAGTTGGGTAATTGACCTTAAGGGTCTTGTAGTTTGAGTAATTATCCTTTAAATTAATTTTCTGAATAATAGTCTAATGTTAACCTTTTTTTTTTTTGCTGGCTGTAGCCACGACAGCATGTTTTTGCAGGTTTTAGTTGTTGTTTTTCTAAAGGAACCTCTTGGTGTTCAGTGTTTAGGGGTGAAGGAGCCTTAAGTTGTTGTCTCAGACTCAGATTTTTTTTTTTTTAGGGAAAATACCAGTCAGCTGTGTCCTCCAACATTTTCCCAACCCCTGCAAAAAAAATATAGCTGATAAATTATAGGTTAATTTTGTTTTTAAATTAGTCATTAAGGTAAAAGTTCCACTAATATTGCAAAATCAAGTTGTTTCCATGAAAAGATACTGACTTGTACATGTTTTTTGTCAATAATTTTGTCAAAAAACTGTCTCTGTGCTGAGTAACAAGTTAATTTGTCTCTTAGTGAGCAATGTGAAACTACTGTTTGCAAGTCACGCAGTTTTGTAACTACTGCTTCTTTCTCAGCAACATCTTTCCAAAGTTGCAGTGTTCTCTTTGAATATAAA
Organism: Syrrhaptes paradoxus; assembly: GCA_013400615.1. Lineage (NCBI taxonomy): Eukaryota > Metazoa > Chordata > Aves > Pterocliformes > Pteroclidae > Syrrhaptes > Syrrhaptes paradoxus. The sequence continues at coordinate 154,561 of VZTO01016274.1, read as the reverse complement.
GCAGTTCGGTAACACTAGAAATGCTTCAGAGTATATCAGCAACTTGTTATATCGAAAGACTTCAAGAGGCAATACATTAGGCAGAAAGCAGTGGCGATACCTGTAGAGCACACCGTACGTGCCCGTAAGCTAAAAATAATAATTAGTTGCTTGTATTCCCATGCAAACTATCCCAAGTGTTGATGTTTATGAATTGCAAAGATGACTGCGATGCCAACTCCAGCTCCAAGCTGCTGGGGTTGTTGATGCCCATTCAATTTTTAACGTACCTTTAAGATGTTTTGATGAGGGCATTTAGCCTGAAGGGATTTGCATGCCATAATCCTAGCTCCGGTGATTTAAACACAAAAGTAAAGGGGGTTCTTCAGAGTAGCCTGAGTGCTAACTTCCACTTCAGTATTAATATTAAACATCTCTGAAAATATTTTCATATTTTGTTGACCGAATGCGATTCAGTTCTTTCTGTTGTGCTTATGGGGTGATGGTCATTAAAAGTCGTGAAGTATCTGCCGTGAACTAGCTGGCAGAGTGAGAGTTGTGGGTATCTGCGTTGCTGATTAGTTCCTACCTATTCACATCGTGCTTTTTGCACGTCAGTCAAAAGAAAATATTTGACCAGAATTGACTTTCTTTGTCAGTCTGGTACAGCAGGTGCCAGTTCTGTATTTCCTAAAACTGCAGTTGTAACAACTATGTGATTTAAATGAGAATTTAAATAAAATAAGTTAAATTTCAATATTATTGCAAGTTTACACTCAATGCTTTTGTGGTTAATTTGTACCATTTATGGTTTAGACCCATTTGTGTAGACTCCTGACAGCTTAACCATTTTATTTTTGCGTCTCAGACTCAGATTTGTTGCATGTGCCTGTGTTTGCGGCAAAACCGGGAAAAAATATGACAAAAAAAGGGTAAAAAATGGGTCTGTGCAGAGCCCCTCTGTGCCAAAGGCTCGCTGAGCGGTGGGGATATGGTGAGCTTGTGTTAGCTGAATTTGGGGGGAAGGCAGTGAAACTTTATTTTCTTTTTTTACCTGGAAGATTTTAACATGAAATCTTACTATGGAAGCTCCTTCAGTGATCAGGTTTGATTTGTGCTTAGCAAAAAACCCCGAATTTCCACTTGGAGGTGGGAGGAAACACTTAACCCAATACCTTAAGTTCGTTTCAGTGAATTAAAAGAAGATATTAGGAAAAAAAATGAGCTCATGTGAGTATACATTACCTGAACCATATAATTTAAATCTGAGCTATCTCCGCTAAATTATAAGGGTGGGAGGGGTTTGTTAGTTGCCGCGGAAGGGAAAATGTCACAATGACTAATTACACTGTTACAGGGCCGAGGAGATAAGGTTAATTCCTGAGCAGCAGAACAGGTCTTTAAGAACTGTAGTAAGACTATCCCCAGTATAAATACAGCTAAGACTATTTCGGTGTAATTCCGTTAGTTGGTATGGCACTGGTTAGGAGATGACATTGCGCTGGTGCCTGCATGGGACAGCACTGGCGGCTCCGTATAGGTGGGAAATGTAAAGCTGCGCTGTGTTTTGAACGTGGAAGTTCATTGTGTGTTATACCCCATTTTCTGTGACTGTAGTCAAGATAATGAGAATATACAATATTCCTCTTGTGCCCAGTCCTGAGAAACTCAGCAGAGGAACATCTTCATAAGCAGTCTGCTCCCCTAGCTTATCTTCTGCTCTGTGGCAGATAAGATTTTTTTTCTTTTTTTTTTTTTTTTTTTTTTTTTTTTTAAGATCATAGGAGGTACTGTATCATGCGTTGATAGCCTCCATCACAGTTTTTTGGTAGATCTCCTCCTCTGGTAGTTTTTGAAAAGCTTTAATTGTGATCCATTAGTGCAAAAAGAATAGTTTAACCTTAAATATTTCTCAAAGGAGCATGTGCACAGGAGTTTTCCTGCTCTTCGCCCCTCTGCTACTTTCCTGTGTCTGGGATCTGGTTCTTTAGGTAAAATAAATAAACAAATGTGCAGAATTCACGTCTTAGTTTTGGAGGGGCTTCATTCCCTGTTTTTAAATATAAACACAACCAGGGCAGCAGACTGATTTAATTCTGTCAAGTGCAGTCCTGATGTAACACCCTATTATTATTTTTTTTTTGAGAAAAAGATTTGATAGATCATTTAATGTAGGTGCTGCTGGAAATCCCACAGTTTTCTAAGTTTTGTTAAAACTGAAACATTTCTGTAGGCAGAAATACTTCTGTTTACAGCAAAGATAACACAGGAAATTATCTGAAATATTCCAACAAAATGATAGTCTTACTAATTTAATTGAGTTGAATCGGTGGTGTGCAATCTTGTTAACCTTTAAAATCCACAAGCAGAGAGGTGCTGTGGTTTACGTATGCAAAATAGAAATTGCACCAACATAGCTGATGCATTGGATACCTTGAACAGCAGTTGTGTGTGTCATAGTTCTGCAAAAAAAAAGATATTTCACAAGTGTGAAAAGTGAAGAAATGCACTTGGTGTAGAGTCCCACCCAAATCTGATAAATAGGGATTTTTTTTTCTTCTGCAAGAGGTGAGCAGTTGGTGCGCAGTGTTACTACTTCTGCGATAGCTGATTCATCCCTTTGCTATGCAAATTTTAAGTATACAAGGATGGAATGCTTTTATTTAAGAAATATGCCTGCAGGCTGCATTGGTAGGCTTTAGGGAGATATGTGGTTTGGTGTAAAATAAATAGTTGTTAAAAGATCACATGAATTTCTGTCTTAGAAGATGAAAAGTGACGCTGTGAGCATTTTGAGAGCACCCTCCTGTACCCGACACGCCAGCCTGCCACTTGGTTTGGGTTTTTCAAAGAAACCTCACCAACCTTGTGGAAAAATAGGAGCTCTAAGGGCAGGTGAGGAAGAGGAGAGCAGCAACACCTCACCTTAGAAACACAAGAATTAGGATGTGGATTTCAGACACCTCCCATCCCAACCTGTGAGGGTTTGACCCTTGGAGTAAATGCTTGCTGCTCCTGGTCGAGGGATTTTGCTTAAACTCTGTCTTCAGACCCTTTGAGTGCTTTGCTTTTGGTGAGTGGATTTAAATGCCATCATTCAGGTTCATGTGCAGATTGTGGGCATCTGAGTTTACATAGCTTGAGTGAAATAGGAGGGGAAAAAAAACCCCTCTGAAAGCATTTGAGTGAAAGAGTACTTTGGTACATGCAGTTGGTGTTGAAGATTTGTCTTGCTAAAGAAAACAAAACGTTTACTTGAAAGCTATTTGCTGCCTAATGTGGAACACATTTTAATACACAATTACAAAATATAATGCCATTTTAATAAGATTTGGGTTGTAAAAGAGCTATTAGGTTAAGCCCAGCCCCTTTTTATTCTGTTACTGTCAAAAATGTTAATCAACTCCTCACTTGAGTATGAAATACCCTCTTGGTGCATTTTATTGCCCTTTATTTCTCTCATCCAGCAGCATAATTTTTTCTTTGCTGCTGCAGAGGAACAACATGTTTTGGAAACATTTGGTTCTTTTCTATGAATAACTTTTATCTTTGTTTATGTAACTGTGATGAGGACTTTTATGCCTTAATGATCTAAACTAAATAAACTTAACGTGCTCGTTACCTTGCAGTAGAAACACTTTGGACTTCTGACCTGAAAGTGTGGATCAGCCCAGAAATGGAAATGCCAGAGCTTGTGTTTCTTGTACACAGTCAGGTAATAGCCACTGAAATTAATAATCCTGATGCTTCCCTACATGGGCAAGTTGTTATACTGGTTTCAGTAGAGCCGACCGAAATCAATAGCAGCTCTCTCCTAGGTGAGGTACCAACAGCCATGACCGCGTGGTTCTTTTCTTGCCTCACCAAAATCTCCTCCTTAGTCTTAAATTTGTCATTTTTAGTTCCGTCCTATTGTTTTCCTGGAGAGGGATTAGTCAAGGTAAATCTTAGCTTCTGTAGCATTAACATGAGTTTATATCTGTCATATTTGTCTCCTTGCTAAACTGAATACTGTTTTTTTGTTGTTTTTTTTTTTTTTTCTGATTGCTCTTCATTTAAAAGAACTAGGAATAGGATTTCCCCTGAGGAAAAGTCATTAATAGATGTATGTTTTCATCACTTTTATTTTTATGCTGCTTGCCTTTCTTGATTGCCTTGTCAGTCCAAGGACATGGACCTGTTGGAGTGGGTCCAGAAGAGTCCACCAAGATGGTCCAAGGGCTGGAGCAGCTCCCGTGTGAGGACAGGCTGAGAGAATTGGGGGTGTGCAGCCTGGAGAGGAGAAGGCTCTGGGGAGACCTTCCAGCACCTTCCAGTGCTGAAAGGGGGCTACAGGAGAGATGGGGGGGCTCTTGAACAGGGGGTGGAGGGACAGGACGAGGGGGTGATGGTTTTAAGCTGAAAGAGGGGAGATTGAGATGAGATCTGAGAAGAAATATTTTCCTGTGTGGGTGGTGAGGCACTGGCCCAGGGTGCCCAGAGAAGCTGTGGATGCCCCATCCCTGGAGGGGTTCAAGGCCAGGCTGGATGAGGCTTTGGGCAACCTGGGCTAGTGGGAGGGGTCCCTGCCCATGGCAGGGGGGTGGAACTTGCTGATCTTTAAGGTCCTTTCCAACCCAAACCATTCTTTGAAATTATTGAAGGAGGATATAGCGTGTGGGCGTACAAAGCGCTATGGGGGGATATGTGCCTGAATTTGATTTGACCTGCCATTTTCCCCCCAAATTTGTAACAAATTTTTTTCTTTGCATTTCATCTAGAAGCAGACAAATGAAGAAAATCAAATATTTTGTGGGAAGCATATGGAGGAGTCCTCCTAGGCCTGTTTTCATTATGTTTCAAGCCCTTTGGACAGAGTTCTGAAAAGCAGGATGTCTGGCAGGCTGCGGGATGGGGAAGAGCGAGGTGCCTGGCTGCTCTTCCTGGGCATAATGGCAGCCGCCTTTGATCAGATGGAGAATTATATTATCTAATTCTTCTACAAAAGTTCTTTTAAAGTCATAAGCTGGTCAGATAAACTCCTTGACAGCTTTTTTTTTAAAAGAAAACAAAAAAAAATCTTTATTGATATGGAAACACATCACCAAACAACATGAAGTAAACCTACTTGTGTAAGGACATGGACCATGATGTGCTTTACTGCATTTTTCTGTTACTAAAAACCCCGATATTTTTATTACTTGTAGGAGAAGAAGAGCAGAAAATGGTATCTTCTGTAAAAGCTGCCTGTCTGCCTTATGGACTATTCATGTGCGAGAGCTGATGCTTTCTGCTGTTTCTTTTCTTGGCTTAGATTTTTGGTTTTGTACTGAATTCACACGCCTGCCTTCAGATTTTACCTGTTCTGACAAAGAGTACACAGATTATTGCTAAAATAGAAGTTAGCAGGAAAGGTCGGGGTCTTTTTTTTTGTTTTTTGGTTTCTGACTTTGACAAAATTCTTCATTTCTATATTCTAGTTTTCTTAGGTAGCGATTTCCTCCTGTATTTGGGTAATGCTGTTGGCAGTGATGATGCTTTGAACTGTCATTTCATCCCACTTAAAATTAATTAGTAAAAACTGGAGTTTTCTTTTTTTTTGTATTAACCAGTTTCAGATGAAGTATCTCTCTTTACTGAGGTTGTCACAGTGAGGTAGGAATAATGCAGTAAACTGAAGAACAGAGCGATTGAGCCTTTGATCACGTGAAAATGTAAGCATGTGTTGAACTTTACACTTGAGCGTTCCCACTGTCTGTCCAGGGCTTACACAACCGTTATTTCAAGGGTCCGCAGCTTGATAGAGATTTGAGAAGTCCTTAGCAGGCTCGACAATAAACCCCAGATATCCTGTCAAGCCGGGGTGCTTTAAGTCTTTGCTCAGACTGCTTAGTAGGCACACAACAAGGGAGATAATATATTTTTAGCTTTTAAATTCAAGGAAACCTTTCAATTAAAGGAGTGCTTGACAGTTTTAGATGCTCTGTTCGTGCAATGGTTGCACTCAATGAGAAACGCTGTGATTTTTGTTCAGACTGGAGAAAAACCTATCCCATTTACTTTATATTATCACAGTTTAAAGCATCAAATGGTACAGTTTAGGTTTGCTGGTTTCAGTAGTTGCTCTGAACTGATAAGAAAAGGAGGGGTTTTATTCTGTAGAATTGTGAGTAGAACAAGGAACATACCAGTATTGATACAGCAGGAGGTTGCTCGCAAAATAATTGCAGATGATGATCTGATTTTTGTGATTTAATAACTCTCTATCTGCAAAGTCGTATAGATCTGTATGAGGCTTTTTTCCTGCTCTGGGAGACAATGAAACAAAACTTGAAATAGTTGTTGTTTTCTTTTTTTTCCCTCAAAGTGAAAGAAAAGACAAGGGTCACAACTCAAGAAGGGAGAACGTGATAATATGAAACATCATGGGATCCCAGGGGTAATTCAGGTTGGAAGGGACCTTTGGAGGCCATCTAGTCCAGCCTTCTGCTCACAGCAGAGCTGGCTGTGAGCCTACGCCTCCTCTATCCAGCAGAGTATGTAATTATGGAGTATTAGATGATCTCTTTCTGTAGTGTCTGTATTTAATCTAGTGCAACTTTCTCGTTTATATTGAGGGATGTGACTCATAAGGCTGTCAAGCATTTGTGTTCGTTTACATTATAAAATGAACTCTGGGAAAGACTTCAGCTGATTTTTCTCAAGAATTTGGATTCTGTGCAATCAGAAGTCAGGCCAGTATCTCCAAGCGTAGCAAGTATCTTCCTGGACTATGGTCTGGGATTATATGTAAAATATATAAATGTTTGTGTTCTTCCTTAGCACCAGCCATGCCTTCATTGCAGACATTTTTTTTTTTTCTGCAAAGATTTAGTAACTTTATTAGTTACTATGGAATACTTACAAATGTATCCTTTCTGTAAAGAATTGAAAGAGGAATTTTTTTTCCTAGTGGAATTTGAAAAGCAGAAAGAAGTGACTACTACAACAGAATTTTATTAATGAATGATTTACACTGGTTCCAGCTGTGACCATGTGATTAGTCCGTCCCTAAGCAACAATGGGTATTTTCTTTCTGCTTTTATTTGATTTCCAAGAATGTGTCATCTGTTACATAAACTGCTGCCAGGGTACCCCATGTAAACTGGTATTTTTTTATTTCCCTGAAGCCTAAGATGAATACCCACCCATATTCTTCTGGAAATACTGTTTTAAATGAATTGGGAATTTTATTGACTGTATCTGATTCAGTGTGCCAAAGTCATAAAACTTAAAATATTTATTAAACGCATTAGACTGTAGGATGCCTTGTTCCTTGGTAGTGCAAAAGATAGATTATTTTCACTTTTATATTTCTATCTTAATATTTTATTACAGCAATACAATGTGTTATAGAGGTGGACAAGCCTGCAGATTGAAATGTGGATAGTCCAGATTGTTCCTTTCCCTCGACCATATGGTGTAGTTCTAAAAGCCTTTTGTACGCTGTCTGTTCAGTTAATTGTAAACTCGGTCTTTAACGTACCTTAAAAATGCGATATATGCGAACTAAAAGTCACTATATCCTCTGGTAAGTAAAGTTTGCTGAAATATATCTAAATTCACAGTCGTGCTCTCTTGGTAGATTTTATTTCTGGGTGAATTTGAAAATCTTTCACTGTTTCTTGGAAACAAATGTGAATATGTGCGTGTGGAGGGACAGGTTTTTCCATTTCCTCCTTGAGAAGGGGGGGAGATTTGAGTATATGATGAACATCTCATAATATTTTTGCTTGGCAGGCAGCTCTGCCAGTGGGTGATGTGCAGGAACATCGAAGATATCTGACAGATGGATGGTAGGACTGCTGATACACCTACACACGTTTCAGCGTCTGATGTTCCTGGTGTTTCTCTGATGCCCGAGAAGCTTGTGCTCACACTTTGGTCTGATGTTGCCTGGTGCGGGGCTTTAGAAGAACAGAACCAAGTCTCACTCTAGCTTCTCATGTGCCACAGAGAGGGTAATTTATTATGGTCCTTGCAAAGGAAAACAAACCATTTATTAGGGAGGTGAAACAATTGTGGGTTTTTTTTAATAATGAGTTAAAAAGGAATTGGAGAGTTTCAGAAACAATTTTCTGTTGCCTCAACGTGGGAAAACTTGAGTGTTTTCAATGAAGATAAAGAGGAAAAAAAAACAAACCCAAGAAGAGTAGGAGTCTCACTGAAACTGCTCTTCTCTGGGTCCCAACCTGTTTTTTCAGCATTGGGGTGTTTGCTCCTTTGTGGCGGTTTCTGTGGTAGGCAAGGCTCACATCATTTGTGGCTTTGGAGATAAAAACTCACTGAAATTAAAATAAAAAAGGCAAAACACTGGAAATTGAGCAAGAAGTAAATGATGGTAGTGGAGAGTGAGACTAATGTGCTGTGAGAGGCCTCTCATAATGAAACTTATTGATCTGTACTGTGTATCTGGAGTTTTCAAAGGATTTCAGATACTCCTTCTCTCACCAGCTGAACTCAAAGGAATAGGTAATCTTAGGGGATAATAGAAAGGAAAAATGCAACTTTTTTTTTTTGCTTGCAGAGATTAAATAAAATAACTCTTGACTTTAAGCATGCAGAAAGGGAGAGAGCTTCAGCAAGAGTCTTCTCAAAATGGAAACAAATTGTAACCTATAGCACATCTTTTTTTTCCTATTAGCTAGTATGAGCATTGTGAAATAGTGTAAAAGTTGTGAATTTAAATACTCTGGTGGTAACTACCCAGCAAAAAGCTGTTGGGGAATGATAATTTTCTTTACGCCAGCTTTTCACCTTCCTAAGCATATGTGATAAAATATTTTGTGCATATGTGATGAAATATTTTGCGTAGTAGGTTCTTCTGGAACATGGCCTCTGTGGAACGATGGAAGAGGAATAGATGGGGTTTGTGTGCTGCAGCAGCAGAGACAGATCCTGCTCAGCTGAAGCAGGATTGTGGGGATGCTGCATGTACTGGCCAGTGTATATGGTGGAACAAGCAGAATCTGATTTCCTTTCCGTACTATTTTGGCTGTACTGTGAAGTTGATGGGAGCAAGAAAGTATCTGTGGGCAGAACTTTTGCTTCTTGCAATCCAAGTATTTCAGAAGCTTTGAAACAGAAGAAACCACATGTAATGCTTGAAGAGTCCAGCTGTAATTTTGAGAGCTGAAAGAGAAAACAGTGACTGAACATTTGTTGCAGCTTCCGTATGATAAGAACAGTTCTCAAAGCCTGTGAGTTGCCACTTCCAGAGAGTATATGAATAACTACCTATTTTTACTGTACACTGGCAAATGTGAGCTGACTTCGTCAGAGCAGACAGTACAAACAAGATGTGCTAACTTGTGTGGTCTTAAGAAACAGACCTAATTTAACTTTTCGTGCTGATTCCAAAATAAGAGAAATAAAAAAGTCATATCTTCAACAAAATTACACTTCTTCTTGTAGAAGACTAAAGGTTGTAACAGCTAAGCTTAGAGGAGCACGTGCAGAATAGGTGTAAAAGAGTGTTAGTAGGCACAAAGTGTTCGTGAGCAGGGACTGGAAAGGAGGAAGAAGAACTGGGGAGATTTGGAAGAGCGTATGGAGTAGAGTTAATCAAAAAATGGATGATTCTTTGGCAGCATGTAGAAAGTGATTTTTTTTTTTTTTTTTTCTGATGGGGAGTTGAGCTGTTACCAAGCAAATGTAATGAAAATGAGGAAAACTGGGTGAAACGAGCTGTGAGTCTAACTGGGGAGAAAAAAAATTCAGAGGTAGAGGAAAACTTTGGATTTGAGGTGGTAAGATGGTGGAGGAAGAAACAGATGGTTGTAAAGGTGTTTGAGACAATTTGGGTGGAGAAGAATTGACAGACAGGGAAGTGAGAGCAAGGACAAGAAGGCAAAGGAGCCATGAAGCTTTGCTTTGAGAACAGCAAAGGAAAGACTGTCCTGTAACTGGAGATTTCCTAAGAAGGAATGGAGCATGATGGGGAAGAGAAGAGTATTTGAGGTTGTAGACCTAGCAGGTAGTAGACATGATGGACATGTCCGTGGATAGGAGAAAGTTGGAAGAGAGGGTAGTTTGAGACAAAAAAATTTGCTGTGTGTCTTGTCAAGGTAATAGTTGATATTCTGGAAGTCTATCCTTTGTAGATTTTATTACATCATGGAAAAAGTTGAAGGGAAAAAGATTATGTAGGAATAAAGTAGGTACAACAGGAAGTAATTAGAAAAGATGAAAAAAATTGAGAAAAAAGTAAAAGAAGAGGAAACAAAATAGATGTTAAGAAACATAAATTAAAAGGCAAAATCAGGGATTCAGTCATCTGTGAAACAATTCATATGGTTTCAGGAAGTGTGGATTTTCCTTTTGAAGCTAGAATTCATCAGCTAACCAGATGAAAAATTATATTAATAGATCAAATTTTTGCCTTTAAAAAAAAAAGCAATAATGAAAGTACAGCCTGGGTAAAATACGTATTTGTCTGTATTTTCTTACAAAGGCTTACGCTAATGAACAATTAACACTGTTGTTCAGAACCTTTTTTTTTCATATGTGGCAAAACGGCAAGTAAATTCCTGCTGGTTTAAAAGAGGATGTGACTTGGGGTGGCTGGAAGGAGGGACGTAGGAGTCGCTGCTCCTTTCTTCTGCTCTTGACTTTACTGTAAAATTACGGTTGGAAAATTGTGCAAATCACAATTTTTAATTCAAGTTTTCTCATCTGTAAAGTAGAGATAACAATACCTACCTACCGCACAGGAGTGTTGTGAGCTTTAATTAATGTTTGTTAAGCTCTTCAGCATTTTTGGATGAAAGCGGATAAATGAAACCTCTTGTTGTTAATAATGGGAAAACACCAGGCAGAAGATGTAGTAGGATTTTGGGGGTTGGAGGGAGGGGATGGAACAGTTATATTTCATTGTTTAAAGCATATTTAAACAAAACAATTGAAAATGCTTGGTTAGAAATTACATGATTATTAGGTTTATTTATTGAATCCAAGCATTTTCTGACAATTAGCTCGTAATTTGAACGCGTATAGCTAGTGTTTTGTTTCATCTTAAGATAGTTTCTAACTCTTTTGACTTAGAAAAGTTGAATAATTCATCAACATTCCTTTTTGCCTCCATTGCAAGATGAATTCTTTATAGTCTGTGTATACAAAACCAAACCAAGCACTCTTCAGTCGTTAAAATCTGTTAACATTTCTGGAAGAGCTGAAGTGCTGTATTTCGAGGTCGTTGACTTTGGAATAACAAGTCAGCAAGCGACAATAATAGTAACAATTACATGAAATTCAGTGTATACATGAATATATATCTGTAGTGTGATTTAAGCAACTCAGTAATGGGGTCAGGAGAAAATTTTTGAGAATATTGTTGACAAAAGTAATCAAGTGAATTGGTGTTAAGAAAATCAGTGGGAGGATTAGCTTCACTAAACCTTGTTTCCGAAGCTTTTTTCCTATTCAAATAGGAAATAGTCAAAATAACCTTTCTAGTTACAGTCAAAGGAAATGCTGTGTGTATTCACCAGCAAATTTCTTAGAATCGACTGGGCTTGTAGACGCAAACTTTACTAACATAGTGGTGTGTCAGCAACATCCCAGGTGTCATTAGAAATGTCAGCAGTATGGAAGCGGTATTTGTAAATAAGCACAAAGATGGGAAACGGTCCGTGTTTGTTAGTCAACCCTTCCGCACCTCCAGGATGCCGAAGCCTGGTGCTTCATTGAGTAGCTCATGTGAGTTGAATGTTCTCTAAATATCAAGTGGTGTAACACAGTTTGAAAAGAAAAAGAGCTTTAAAGAAGAAGAAAAAAAAAAGACTCTTTTTCTAAGTCATTCTGTTAATGCCCAAGAAAATGCTTCTGTGAGTGTTTAGAAACCAGCTGTTTATAGACTTTAGGAAAAGTCGTTGATGGATCTCTCTTGTCCATAGTCATTCAGAGCTTCAGTGGGAAGGCAGAGTGCCGCAGCTCTGAAGAGGAGCTTGAATCAGATTGCATGAATATTGCCCTCTCCAAGGATATTGGCATGCAAAACAGATTTTGTTCGTTTGAGCACAGTTTGAATGCACCTCGCAAATGGATTCCTAACCACTTTGAAATGAGCAGAGTTTGGATTGGGTTCTCTTCTGTGGAAACAAACTAATGCGTGATCGATGGAGATAGGTGGCAATAACTCCTCCTCTCTTCTCAAAGCACGGTACTGCTTAATTTGGGTATCCTGTCTGCATTGTTCTACCCTGTATATATTTACTGGAGACAACTTAACCTGTGCAAAACTGTTGTCATTCTGAACATCCAACTTTTCCCCCCTCCCCCCTTTTCACTCTTTCTTAATTATGGTTTATCTCCAGTATTCAAACTGGGAGAGTGAAGTGTCTTCCAGAGGTATTTCCGCTGTAAATATGGGTCTAACTGAGTTTCATGTAGTGCCTTCAAGTATCTACCTTGAACTGATCTTGGTGGGACCAGCCTCTGCTTAAACAGCGATGGGAAAATCGGATCTGAAAAGATTCAGAAAGATCTGAATCATTTACTCTGTAATAAGATAAGAGCCGTGTAATACCTCTTAGATTCAGATCCATTTTACGAAAGTGATTTTTTTGAAAATCTCAACTTCAATAGATAACTGAAGATAGGTTTGTTATCTCCATAAGCAGAGCACTTGTTTGCCTGTTTTTGCCACCGCCCCAGCACAGCAAAAATGCAGTGTCTTGGTGTTCTGCTGTGCATGGTGAGTAAGGATGCGCTGGCTCGTAGAGTAACTTTGAATATACCACCAGTAAAAAAGGCAACACAGCGAAGCTTCTTTAAAACTACCTGAATTCACTGGAATTCTAGCAAAGACTAAGAAACAGTTAAAAATGGCTTTTTTATATTTTCCAATTTTAAATTTTAATTTGTAGAAATGATTCTACTTCACCTTAACAGTGTCTGTTGCATGTCTTGATTAATAGGCACGAAGTTTTCCTAGTCCTGATGTTTGGTGTGTTTGGGTTGAAAGCCTTCACAGCGAAAAGGGTTCAGGGCTTCCACCCAGAGCAAGAGCAAACATGATTTTTCATGAGTACCAGCAAGTCAGTGTTCTTTTTGCTGAGCAGTTAAGATTCTTTTGAGACCTGATGAGTACCTGGTGTGTTTTTTTCACTCTTTTAAGCTCTGCAATTGACTATTCTTTGTATATGACAAAAACATGAAAAATAATGTCAAAGGTTGTAGCAGTAGCATTGCTTGAAGTCTGATTGCATGTTGGAAGGCTCTCCGATATCATCACTACCTTTTATTTTGAAGGTGTTTCCAGGCTGTTCTTAGAATCGTAGATCACTGAATGGTTTGGGTTGGAAGGGACCTTAAAAGGTCATCTGGTCCACCTCCCTGCCATGGGCAGGGACAGCTCCCACTAGCCCAGGTTGCCCAAAGCCTCATCCAGCCTGACCTTGAACCCCTCCAGGGATGGGGCATCCACAGCTTCTCTGGGCAACCTGGGCCACTGCCTCACCACCCACACAGTGACAAATTTCTTCCTCAGATCTCATCTCAATCTTCTTCAGGTCTCCAAGAGCTGCTGATGGCTGCTGTGTGTTTAACTGATGGTATGGCCAAAAAATTTCCCACTGTCCACAATAACCACACACCCCTTAAATCTTTAGTACTCTTTAACTTGCTGGTGTAACGTGATCTTTGTGGCTTAGAAATGAAGAAGAGGGAATATTAAGCACAGACCTTTCATGCATGAGGTGTAAATAGTTTCTCGTGTTGGCTTGGGATGGTATTTCTGGCATTTCATCCTATCGGCTATGTCAGTAAGAGCACCTACTAATAGCCAGCTGAACTTTAAATAGTTAGGATTTTCCAGTAATGACCTTAAAATAGTTTCTTCAGCTCTGAGCTCTGCAGCGAAGATGTTTTTCACTGCACCCAGTAGTCATGGCCATTATAAACCCTGCTTGATGTTTGCAGGAGGAGCATGCTGGGTTCTGCAGGTTGAAGATGAAGTAGCTGATGAGTGACAGCATCATTTCAGTTTTGGTGAACAGGATGCTTGCTTTTGATAAGGGTTTTCAGATTTTAGGAGGAAAGTTTTAGGGGCATGGCCAGTTGACTCAGGCAGGGTATATACTTTCACACATTTTTTTGGTAGGCAGAGATGTGATTCTGAGTTTTACTGATATCTTCATGATTTATAATGAAGTAAAATTAAAAAAAAAAACCTGGTTTAAATTCTTTTCATTATAGACTCCAATGCAGCTCATGTGCCATAGCCAGATTTTGTTGCATGCGACAAAAGCAAAGTTTTGAAGGCACGGGCTTTGTGATGATGGTGACTTTAATGGTAAACTTTTCTAATACCAGCCATGTGATAATCTTTAAGGAAAAAATTTACATCTTGATATCCTTTGTGTGCATCTTTGCCTTCCTGTTATCTGTGGCAGTGCTAAAAAGGGCCGTGCTTGTCTCGTGTCTGTTAAGGTCACCCCCAGACATGAGTGTTTATTCTTTTTATGGTATCTGTTTTTAAAACATCAGCTCAGAACCTAAACTTGTTTACAAAATAACCATCCAAAACAGATTGTTTTGAGATGCTTGTATATCGCTTTTATTCATGGAAAAAAGTATTTCCTGCAATGTTCACCATTTCAATCGACAGATGATAAGAGACATCTTTATTTAACTCATGTCAGTATTTTTCAGCGTTCTGCAATGCGTGTATCCATAAATACTTCCCAGTGGAGGAGGTACACCCCTTAACTTTCTCGTACTTGCGAAGTAAAATAAAATGTATGAATATACTTTCTTTTCATAGCTTTAAACAAATGCTTGGAAATATTTCCCAGGCTCTGTGGTCAACAGAATGGAAACAACTGGTGAAAGTCTTCAGATTTGCTCTTCTTGGGTCAGCAGAGATGTTGGAGAACACTTGCAGTGAGCTGTCAGAAAGCACTTTGGCCATCTTCTGAAGCCTTTAATATTGCTACAGTCCTGTCAGAGTGCTTAGTCAAAACTTTAGAGGGAAATTATTTACAGGAAACCTGATGCTACACCACTACATCAAATTGGCAGCTCTCATTGCTCTGGATTTATAGATCTATGGGAATAACGTATCTTCTGTACGTCAAGTTGGCAATAGGATGTAAATATTCTTAAAACGGAAAAATATATTTAGCGCTGTATAAAGTCCCCGTTCAATGTTATGTGATGCTTGCTTGTTGAGTCTGAGAGTTTTCAAGCGGTTTCTGAAAGAGATAACATGGTGCTGACTGGACAGAAGTTGATGGGATGTATTTCTGTTCTCAGAGGTTCGTAGTATGAAGCATTGGTTCAGCTCTGTCCTGAGAAGCCAAGATTTGGGCCAGTGGAAGACCAAAAATTATTTCATCTGTTGGATTCTAGTACTTAATAGTTAAAATTAAAGACTTTTTTTGTGCAGGTAACTTCTACTTTATGACTCACAAGACTGTCATATCCCAACTGCTACAGGGATCTAATACCTTAATGTTGCTTCTTGTGAAGAAATGAAAACCTGATGATTTATTCTCTTCACTTGATGAAGGGTTTCATAGCTTGGCAAAATCCTCATGCTTATAGTTTTAAATTGCTTGTGTTGCAGGTCTTTAGGTGAATAACATGGCAGGTACATTGGGCACCCATTTGAAGTCCATTTGCCATCATAATTTAATTCCGTTTTGAGCCTAACTTACTGACACGTGTTGTGAAGTTCACAGATCTGTCCCTTGGTAATACTCCTCCGTGTGGGACTCCTCCCTGATTTCACAGTTGAACTCACTTTGACAGTAGATCTCATCCCATCCCTTTTGTTGACTCAAGGTGCGACTGAAGATGCAAAATCCTTTCATCACATATTCAAATGGAGACTTTCTGACTGTAAAATAAATCTGGCTTGTGCTCACTCGAAAGTTTGGTGCCAAACATCTCAGGCTACCACACTTAATGTTTAAATTAATGTTTAACTTAACTCTTGCCATTCCAGCTTTTATACAAGAGGAGTCTTTTAAGTGCTAAATCCTAAATTTCCATGGTAGGAGAATGATTCATTATTTTTTTACTATTTTAAATTTGCTGTAGAAAACAAACCAACTTTTTGATGTAGGATGATTATATTGTCTCATGGAGCAATTAATGATGGTTTCTAACAAGCTATCTAGCTTTTAATCCGTCATCTAATACAAACTATAGGCTATGTCTTTTGAATGAAATTAGTTGAAACATTTACAAGTCGTATTTTCAAGTCTATGTACATGTTCTTAAACTGGCCACGAATGCTTCCCTTTCTCTACAGAAACTGGTCTGAAGCCCAGAATGTGTGGAACACATTTTCTCATCATATTCCTAATAAATCGGAGGAATTTCAAAATGCCAGCCTATTATTACCAGACTGGTGCTTTTTCTATAATAGGGAACTAGCAACTAATATATCTCCTGTCAAGTTTAAAAATAGCGCTCCATCTCCCATTACCACACCTATTAGCTCCCTATCCACTCAGAGATTCTAAATCAAGTATCGTTCATCTATTTAGACCTAATGTAAGCCTTCAAGATCATCAATATTATCAAATTTTAGTCATATGTATGGTACTGGAAGAGATGTCTTGCAGACTGTCTTGAGCCATCAAGCACTGCAAACACAGTCCAAATACGTTGGATAGAACCAACGTGCTATTAAACAACATTAGCAGTCTCTGGTAAAGTAAGTTATTGTTCCAGGCTTTTGAATTACTTGGCAAATGGGAGCTTATAATTAGCTTTTAGAATCAGAATCGCTTATTTTCTATCAAATATGATTGCTAACCTTGCGTTTTCAGGTTATACTCTTGTATTAGATCTGTTTTTTTTTGAAAAAGTTGTTACTGGACAAAGAGATAACCAAAATAATGTTAGAATATTTTGTGAAGTTAATTGATGGTTTAATATCTGCTACTTTACAGCATACTCATGTCAACTTATGTAAATCTATTGGGACCATTAAAGAGAGGAAGCGGAGGAACAAATGCTGTGGAAGAGTTGCCCACTCTCCTGGCAATGGGTAGTCCTTGCTGTAGTGGTTTCCCTGGCAGAGCAAAGCCCCTTTCTCCCTTACACCTCTTCTTTTTCTTTTTTCCCCCTCTTCTCTTTTGACTTAGAAATCAAGAAACCTTTTTTCCTAATTAAATAAGAAAAATAATGATTTTTGCTTTAGTGAATCTGAACTCTCAGAAAAAGTTTATAGACTGGGTGCTTAGTCCCTTGTATGCCACTTAGAAGGTCAATTAGAGACATACAGACCAAGCTGTGTATTGTGATTGCTGTTCACAGTGTACTGGGAATCAGGGAAATTTCCCTGAAAATATGTCTTTGGGGTGCTGTGCTCCAAAGGGACGTGTATGCTTCCCCAATTTCTTGCGTGGCTGTATGTGGCTGTATGTGGGTTTGAGTTAACCGTGAATGTGACACACAAATGTTTTTCTCCATGGGGGGAAAAAAAAAGTTGCAATAAGTTATTCAGTATAGATTAAGATCTTCAAAGGTGTTGATTGAGGATAGGTAGAAGTATAGATAAGTATTAAAGACTTTAAGTAATTCTGAGAATAACAAAAAAATTGCATATTTTAAAGTGTGTTACAAGCAGCTGATTTTTCAAAATATGTGTATTTGCAGTAATTTTAAAATAGTCCATTGAAGAATAACTTAAATCTTTTAAGCAAGTACTTCAAATAAGTATCATAAATAAACCTTATACTAAAAGGGATTTTGAGGCAGAGTTCCCAGTTGGGGGAATCCTTCCCTGAAACCACTGGGACCTCTGCCATTATCTCCCATTCACTCTGTTTTTATTTCTGGCTGGGAATTAATTGTCAATGTGGTGAGGACAGTCTTCACAAACGTATACGTGTATAATAAGCAAAGTGAAATTATCCATTGTGTTGGAGTGTTCAGTGAAACAGAAGCAGGCAGTGCAATCTATAGAGATTGAAGTGTAGACAGAGTTTTCAGCATCCTTGGTGCCTACAGGTGAGACTGGTTTTTGGCTGGGTCCGTAGGTGTTTGCAGCTCTCAGGTTGTGTGGACGGGGCAGACTGTGGTTTACGGGTGTCACCAGTAAATGCAGACATCCAAATAAAGGTGAACGATGTTGGTTTACCGCATTCTCAAAAGAGGTAGAGGATTTCTTGCTTTTTCCAGTTGATTTATATAAAAGATAAATGAAGTGGCATTCTCGCTTTGTGCACTTGAAACAGTTTAGTAATGACAAACCTTACAGCCGGTACTTTCGGGTGATCTAAATCCGAGTGAAATTTTGGTCAAACATTAAAATGTGATTGTGTTGAAGGTATAGCTCTGGGGTTTCGGTGAGTCACTGGCATGAGTGGGAGGGTAACGCAGACTCTTTCAGTCTAGGGGGATGTGTGTGCATACACCCCATCAGCATTTCGGGTGGGTGCATGGTGTGGGGCTGGAAGGGAGAAGGGGGGGGGAAGGTAAAGACCCTCTAATAGCACTTTGGGAAATTCCATTTTACTGGAAAGTGGAATATAAAAAATTAGGTATTAGTGTGTTTTTCTGAAATCATCAAGGATAACTATGTCTGTGTCCACAATGCGTACCTGATGGGGTTCGTAGTTGGCCGAGTTAGAAGATGCTGAACCACGTGTGCTCTGGATACGGTGGTGGAATAAATTTCTCATACGTGTGGGACTGTGACTGTTAAAACAATCATTACTGAAACCATATACCTTATTTCCTGTAACTAATAGCAGCACTCTACCTATGGAATGTATTAACAGTTATTCCTTTGGTTTGGGATTGTTGCTCAGCTATTTTGTTGGACAGATATTAAACATGATCTGTAGGTTATGTTGTCTGAATACGTCAATGAACGGAGCTAATTATGGCTTTCTGATGCGAGCCGTGATGATGTTTGGGAAACCACACGTCTGTTTATAAGACAGAGTGAATGTATGTTCTTTAATAAATCATGGAAAATGATGAGTTTTCTCTATCTAGGTTGGTTAACAGAAATTATTTAGTTGCCGTTGACCTAGAGTTTAAAAAGAAGCAATGGTTTCTGTGGCTAGTTGAAGAGTTAGTATTTATTTATTACTTTGTACAGTACTCAGAATTTCTTTTGAAGGAGAATTATTAGGTCAAACAGCAGTGGCCCGTTGAGGGACTCCATCAGTTGCCATTTTTCTACAGTGTGCTCACCATGGGGTAGAGCTGAAGCAGAGACAAACGTCCTGGATGAATGTCACCGAGAGATGCTGGCTTTGAGAAAGCACCTAATCACCTACCGAAATCTCTCGGTATTTTAATACACCTCTGTATTAGTCATGGCATTTTTAACACTGTTGCCACTTGGGAGGATTTTGTTGTTTCAGATAGTTTCTTATTAATGTACATCCTGAAGAATGTGCTGCTCTGTACGGTATGGGCAGAACAACGAAATTTTCAAAGCCAAGGGTGCAGCAGCCCTGCGGATGGGGTTGAGGAACACCCAGGATCGCTGGCTCCGGAGAGGAAACGCTGTAATGAGAAAGGGGAAGCCGTTCTGTTTTTCTAATATTTGTTGTTTTCTTTGAAATGGGAAAAGAAGAATACCTGGAGTGATTTATATTTAATTGAGGATTGCATTCCATCAGATACGGTGCATGTTCTCAGGCCGTTTATCAGCCGGGTCTGTTGGAGAGCTCTGAGGAGTGTGTGGTACATATTTACCTTCTCTTGGCTAGGTCAAGGGAAATAAAGTAAAAATAATAGATGTTATTTTGGNACCCCCAAAAAAACAAAACCAAAATGTGCTGTAGTTGCTTTTTATGTAATTTTTTTTCCTAGATGGAATTTGATGTATATTGCTGATGATGTATAAAGATAATATGACACTGGAATCCTCCAAGAGCTAGGGGAGGTTTTTAGTAAGCAGTGCCTAAATTTTGGAGGGAGCTAGAATTTTGTAAGAAAGCCTTTGAGCTTCAGGTGATCTCTGAAAAATGTCTTATGGCTGGTTTTCACCTGCGTGTGACAGTGTTATTGTGAACAATTTGGCAGCAAGAATCGCCTAACACCCCTTCCANAATATTTGTTGTTTTCTTTGAAATGGGAAAAGAAGAATACCTGGAGTGATTTATATTTAATTGAGGATTGCATTCCATCAGATACGGTGCATGTTCTCAGGCCGTTTATCAGCCGGGTCTGTTGGAGAGCTCTGAGGAGGGTGTGGTACATATTTACCTTCTCTTGGCTAGGTCAAGGGAAATAAAGTAAAAATAATAGATGTTATTTTGGTATGTGAACAAAACTGGAAGTCATGTGGGTGAAATATGAGGTAAATGGCTGTATCCTACCTCCTCGGTGCCTTTTTAAATACAAGAAATTATTAGTGATATATAATATAATTTCCTTTGTATTATCAGCGTATCTTTTTAAAACAGAAGATTTATTGGCTTTTTCATTGTTCCAGCTTAGTCAATCCCTGAAGTCAACGTGACATATATCGTGCTGCCACTATTCTTTAGTAGTTNGAAAAATGTCTTATGGCTGGTTTTCACCTGCGTGTGACAGTGTTATTGTGAACAATTTGGCAGCAAGAATCGCCTAACACCCCTTCCACCATGCATCCACAATTTCAACCCAGTTTCCCAGTGTAAACAGCCAGAGTTTATCGTATGGCAATATTTGTGTAGTATTTGCCTAATGTGTTTTTAGTAATAGATCTAAAGATAGGATGAAGGCAGACTAACCCAAGTGTCAGGATCTTTAAGCAAGAAGGAAACCTGAGAACTGAGAGTCTCTTACCGTCAGCACGTACAGTCATCCTCCATCCCCACCAGGGACATGCAGTGAAAACTCTTGCGAAATAAAACCCAAGAGCACATTGTCGATTCAGCTAAACCTAGCGATAAAACCGGTTTCGGAACTAGTCTGGTGAAGTGCCATTTGATCAGATATTTCATGAGCAGATTACTTTATTACTGATACTGCTAATGACTTGTAAATTAAGTGCAACTCATTCTCCCTGAGTGACTGACTCGGTGGCATTCACCAACTTTTTCAAGTACCTTTTTTTTTTTTTAGGGGTTGAATTTGCAAAATGCTTCCCTCTGGTCCTTTGAGTTAAATTTTCGGCGACATTTGATGACAAGTGTAGCATGATTAATTACGAATTGTTCTTTAGGTGAATAGTGCATATTCTAAACCACAGCTTGTGTTTTTATAGCAGTTATTACCCTGCAGGCTCCGAAAGGGCTTTGGAGCACACAGTATGATTTCAGTTACATCGTTATAAATTCAGAAAACGTCAGTGATCTCGAAAGTGTGATTTTTTTGAAATTGGGTCAGTGTAAAAGAGATCAGAATCTGCTTTAGTACCTTGAAAGGAAACAATCTCCAAAATGGAATGAAGATGCCTCTGCTTCCAGAGGGCTATCATTTTTCCTTTGAAGGGAATATATTTGTCCCAAAAAATAATTTATTTGAAACAATATGGGGGAGTGAATAATAGAGCAAATTATAACCTGAATCCAGGCTGGATTATGGCAAGAAAGAACACAGAATATTTTTTCTCTTGCTGATTGATCTGTAATGACACAAGAGTTCTCCCTTTCTGTTTCAACTTGTGCCATGATGGGTCAATGACTCGAAGCTATCTAGAGGTTTCTTGTATTTTGTCCCCAATTACATTTATTCAGTATTTGGATTTTTGTTGCTGGCTAGTTGATCTTTTGATAGCTACAGTACACTTGCAAGGTTGGTTGGTTGTTTTCTACCCTCTGATTACAGAATGCATTTTTGTTTTTTCTTTTTTTTTTTAACCTGAGCTTGAATTTTACTAAATTTCAAGATTGAGATGGTGATTGAGATTTTCTGGAGAGTATGTAGTTCTCTGAATTCTCACTTCTTGTCACCAGAGGCTTTGAGAAGATAAGGATTACAGTCTGAAACCACTAGAAATTACAGGTCAGGAAATGGATGTACAGTCATCAAACATGAAACCCGAGCAGATAGCTTGAACGAAGAGGGTATGTCGAGAAGGTAACCATCAGAGAGGCAACCATGGATGGTGAATACCTTTTCAGGGTTTTGTTTTCAGCTTCTGTATGTGATGGTTTTGCTGGAAGTATCTGCAAAGCAGCTTTTCAGTACCTGGACCCTGTGACTTATGAAAGAGATGAGCGATAGGCGCAGGTTTTTCATCTTTCCCTTCACTTTGGGCAGCACGTTTTGCATCCTGTTTGCGAGCAGCTTTGTGGCTTCTCATCTGAGGGTTTCCTTAAGCCTGCGATACTGTTCTCTTCCAGCCATTTTGGAGTGCTCAAAAAATAATATGGTTTTTATCTTCTCTAGGGCTGAAGTGTGCTTGAATTGTTCTTTAGTTTTATCTACAGCCAGGAAAAGGGAGAAACTTCTGTAAAAATGAATAAAGTACATTGTATGGGCATCACCCCTAACATATGGAAGAGTGATGTGCTTAAGGGTGGGTAAAGTGAAGCTGCTTTTAAATATCTGATTGAAAACAAATCAAGAAATTCAAAAAACAGGTTGGTTTGGTTTTTTGAAGTCTTGCACATTTTGATTCATTTAAAAATTTTAATGGTTGAAACTAATAGCTGTGATAATTTTGTCATCATAATTGTTAAGTAGCCTTTTCTGAAGTAAACTCATTAATAGCATACAAAAATTAATGTCACAGGGAAAAGGAAGACACTGTAAGGCCTTGCAGTATGTTTTTCCTTTTTCCAATCTCCTTTTCTTAAAGCAAACAAAATGAGGTGTATTTCTAAAGTAAAATATTTCTGTTGTTTTCAGAATCCAAACAGACCTGAAGTACTTGGGAAATGAGCGTTCTTCTCATTGAAGCCTTTTATGGTGGTTCCCACAAACAGCTGATGGATCTTCTCCAGGAAGAGCTCCAGGAAGACTGTGTCCTCTGCACGCTGCCTGCCAAGAAGTGGCACTGGAAGGCACGGACTGCCGCTCTCTATTTCATGCAAACAGTGCCAACAAGTACTAATTACAGGTAACCCAGAAACGAAAAAATGTCAAAGCTCAAATTACAGAGGAGCCTTCAGCCAGGTTTTTTGAGCTGAACCTTGGGTTTGTGCATGCAAATGTATATATGCAAGCAATGGAGTCTTGCCATGGACAGTACAGGTTTTTCTTCTTGCATTGATTTCTTGGGGTATAAATATGGGAAATTACCACTGTGTTTTAGAGTTTCTTAGACTGCTTTGTCTTGCATTGCTCTTCTTGAAAGTCTCTAAGAGTGCAAGTCTACCTGGTTGTGCGTACACGCATATGTACATCTTATTTTAAAAGAATTATCAACTGAATTCAGTAACACTGGAAGGTTTAAACTGTGCTTCACGGATTAGGTTTAAAGATGGCACAGATGTGAACACTGCAAGCTTCCTCGCTTGCCCTCTGATGTATCTATTAGCAAGTCTGATTTATCAGTGTACTATCCAGGCTGACCTGGAAGATGAAGGGAGCAGTTTTATCTTAATGACGGTCCGGCTCTGTATCATGACAGCAACTATGGATGTCAATTATGCATTTATGTAAGTGGCAAATTTCTATCAGCTAGAACCTGGGCTGATAAAAGCCAGACTGTTCAGGTCAAGATAGTTATCATGTAGTGAGAATCAGTCACTCCAAAACTCAGCTGTCTTTAAACCCAGCAATTTTCCTTGGCCCACCTGATCAGTCGAGATGCGGTAAGATGATAGTATCGGGCAGGGACGTGTTGCGTGGTGCAGTGCCTGCTCCGCTCAGGGGGTAGGAAATGAGCACTTGCTTGGCTTTGCACCTTCGTGGAGAGAAAACTCTTCATGCATGGGGATTTTTTAGCACAAGCAGCTGCTTTTCAGCCACAGAATAACTTCAGCAGGACTCTGAGCACACCTAGATCATGTGCTAACTGAACTGAGTCTGGCATTTGTTACCAGGAGCAAGCAGGAATAGCTGGGGAATATGATTTTTTTAAGAGCAGATCTTGTGCTGCAGAAAACAATATCTAATCTCTTTTGGAATGCATAGTAAATAAATATATACCTTTTCTGTGCCTGCTTCTGGCTTCCATTTAAAATAAGCTCCTATCCTAAGCCAAATGTTAGAATTAATTTTCCCCGATTCTGTCGTGCGTGAGGCGTTTAGCATTGGTTTCCTATTGCTTTCTTTTTGCAACAATTTTTGATTTGGAGGAGTGTATATGACAAACTGTTATGTAAATTTGTCTTGTATCACAACTACATCCTCCAACGCATCGCAATGTTATCTGTGTTCCTTCAAGGTCAGCAGCCCAAGCTGTCCGGCACTAACTGTATTTAACTCATCAGACATCACTCCTAGACATACACTTCATTAGTTTAACTTACAGTTACACTGACCTAAGATAACTTCACTCCAATTTGTCAAGTAACCCACATCTTGGGGGAAATGACAACAAAACCCCCCCAAAATCCCAACAAAAAAAACCCAACCCAACAAAAAAACCTCAACCCAGCAGCTTGAAAACTCACTTGAAGTTAATAAACTTGCAATCTGTCGTAGACTTATGTGCAAATATAACCTTTACTGACAGCAAATAAATCTGATCTAACCAATAGAGCATCTTAAAGAGTGCAATGCTTGTTCCTAGCTGTTAGGGATTGATCAGATGGAATCAAATAGTCAAAATTCACAAAAATGCGATATTTTTTAAAAAAAAAAGAGTATGTACCTTATATCACAGGATAAAATTTTAGGAGCAAGGGCTGATGATGGGACTGGTGAGAGGAAAGCTGATTACTTTGCATCATGCTTACACATTTTTAATGTTTGTTTTGTAATTGAATGTTTCGAATATTCTATTAAATTGAAAGCATAAGTGCATCAGAGGCACTGAGGCTGACTACTCTTTCCTATTAGAAAAAAACATTGATTAAAATTAACATTGATTCTTTTATTTCTAGCTTGCTAGTAACCACTAAAGATCTGCTTCCCAGGTAGTAGTTTAAGACAGTTCTCATTGCTACTGGCAGGAGTGTGTGTTCTGAATGACACGTTTAAATATTTCAACCTTCTTGTGAGGTCATGGGAAATAGCAAATGTGCATTATTTATATTTATATTGCTGTTATTTGTAGAATAAAAATTTTATTTTACAAGTGATTTTCGTAGCTGTGACATTTCATAATACCTTGTTCCTATCTGTGTGTTTAATAATAGAGAAAGGTCACAAATATTTTGAGTGTAAACACTTCTGGTAATGGAGCTGCATTACTAATTATTTTCTTTTTCAAACTCTACTTCAAGATGCTATGAGAAGTAATCCTGATGCTAATAAGTTTGGTATTGCTATGAAGCTATACAGAAGTGGTATATGTATGTTTTAAAAGTTCTGTGATTTTATACATACAAGCTGGTGATGGGAAGGAAGCAGGTTTGTTAGTTCTCAACTGATGCTCGGTGAGTTAAAGAAGAGTATGTAGTGCAGAATCAGAGATGTTATAGTCAGATACCCTGCAGTGACCAGAGAATTTATGTGATGAACTTCCAAATACTTTTCTTGGAGAACATAGACTCCCTCGAGCAAGACTCAAGGCTGAATGGATAAAGAACAGTGCATCCAATGTCACTGTTGTGAACCATGCAGCCAGTGTCTTGGTGGGCAATAAAATGATTTTCCCATGCAAAAATGAATTTTCCCCGGAATTGGCCCAGGGAGAAGATTTCCTCACCCTTCCAGGGGAACACATGTGGCTGTTCTGGGAGGTCTCAGAGTTAGTATTTTATCTGCAGCAGTGCATAGGTGCATTTCCCTGATGCTCTAGAAAAATGTTGCTTTTCTCTTTTCACGGCTTCATTGTGCAGGGTGTCATTAAACCAGCTCACGTCTTCATTCATCTCCTTAGAGGAGGACAGGAGCCCTGACAAATGGGGAAGATGAGGTGTGCAGCAAGTCCCTCCAACTTGGAAGGCCATAAGGAGTGTCTCTAAGGGTGGCATTCTTGTCCAGGAAACTTGAAGTGCTCTAATATATTGATTTATAGCGGCCCCAGAACTGAGTATTTTTAAGAGATTTCTTAATTGCCGAAGACTCGTGTGATTGTTCCTTAATTGGAAAGAAGGTGTCCGTTGGAAGTTGTATTAGTACTTCATCCTTGCTGTGGCAATTTCCAAAGTATACCCATTGACATGTACTGAAAAAGGGCAGAATTACTGTCTGCTTTCTCTAGCCAAGTTTTTCAACAATTCCAGAGTTTTCTTAGCAGTTGAGGGAATATTATCATCTTCAGTCCCTAAATTAGGAAGGTCCAGCAGGGAGATGTGACCTCCCCAGGCTGCTGGCAGGCTGCAGAGCTGCTGCGTTGTCTGCTTTGTCTCCCAGCTTGCTTCGGACAGCTGAAACTCTTTGATAAATGTCGGTGTCTGATCTTGTCTACAGTTGTTTTCCATAGCACATAATGACTATTCAGTAATTCTAGGAAGCATGTAGCAAAAAAGAACATTTTTAGCCTTTTTTTTTTTAATTCAAGGAAAGTTCTCAAACTTGAAAATATTATTGCAGAATTTAATGAAAAAAAAGAAAGGTTGCTTTTCTTTTTTTTTTTCTGTAATTCTCTTCTGTATTACCGTGATCTTTTAAATTTCAAATAATAAACCAGTTGATGTGACACACTAGATGAAAACATTTCATATTTTAGGGACTATCCTCTCCAGAAAGTAATTCTAAACCAAAAAAAGTTTGTAATATAAGACTCAGAGCTGCAAAACGGAGAGACTAAACACAGTGTAGCTTCCAATTTGTTTTAATAGCTCTGCTAGGTTCTTTTAAATATATATATATTTATATATATATAAATATTATGTGTAACAGTCAGTACTGCCCCCCAGGTAGCTGTTCATATGAATAAAGATTTTATTTGTAACAGACTCTAGCCCTGAAATACCCCTAGGGTAAGTGTTAGCATATATATACCCCTTGATATTTGACAACTATATTTTAAAGACAAACTCTAGGCTTTTTACATTTTACAAAAGAGAAGAGAAATCATTGTTTTCAATTAATAGAGCTCTGGAAAAAAACCCACCCTGAGGGATGTGGTGTTCAGCACCATATAGTATATTCCAAGAGTATATCATGGAGATGTGTTGGGTTTTTTTAAAATAACCTGTTAAGATGACTAGATTTAGGGTTATTTCAGATTTGATGCTTGCTTTCTGTTCTATAAGGAGAAAATGCGTATTATAGAGTGAATTCTTTACTAACTGATGGAGTCAACTAAATGTCCTCTTAAAAATGGTGATGGTGTAAATTTTTATTCCAGTGTATAGCTCAGTGTAAGAGTGGTCCCACTGAAAACGTAACACATCCTTCACGTGCGAGCATTTGTAGGCTAGAACGTTTACTGTTTTCTAGATATTTTCTTTTCAAAAAATACCTGCAAGTAGTATATCCTGGGGAAGATGTTTGAAGATGTGAATTTCAGCCAGTTCATTAAAGCTGAATACATACATTTGTGCTGGGAACATCTTAATCTTTTTGCATCCTTATGTCAAGTACTGAAAGTGCATCTTTATTTCACTTCCTGCTAAGATTATATATAAAATGCATCTTTATTTCACTTCCTGCTAAGATTATATATAAAATGCATCTTTATTTCACTTCCTGCTAAGATTATATATAATATCCGCTGTATTAGAGCACCTAATTACACACAGGTAAGAAATAAATAAATTGTATGTGTGATAATATCTTCGTTAAATAGAAGATAACCACATACCTGCAAAATTAAAAAAAAAATAATTGCATACCTGCAAATTAAAAAAAAGTTTACCTGATACTGTTTTTTTTGGCATATTTTATGGTGTTTGCTTCTGTATACGGGTGAATAAAATTTGAATCTCATTTATGGTATTGACTACCAAGAGCATGTCTTTTGGTCTTATTGGTCAACTTCATTACATTTGAAGATGGGATGTGACTCACCTTTTTTGGAATTACTGAATAATTTTCTGCCTGGAGCTATTCTAAGTTTCAAGCCATTTCTTTGGTGCTCAGTGTAAGGTTAACAAGTGTGTGTATGTGTGTTTTAACTGCACTTTTATGTCAGATCCAGTGGAACGTGCTCCTAGAGAGTAGCCTGGTGAGTTCTTTTGTACTTTGAGTTGATATAAAAGGATGAAGAAATAAGGTGACCAGAGGTAATAGCCAGTATCTCTTGAAGACAGGGTTCAGGTCTCATCTTTGATTAAAAATAACACATGGGTGTGACTTAGTAATTTCTGTAGCCTCACTGATGGATACGAATAATGATGTTCTTACCTTGTAGAGATGTCCAAACCAGGAATAACAGAAATCCTTCATTTAAAGGCGGGCACAAGAGATGTGCTTAGTCCCAAGCTCCTCTTCTCTGCTCCCTAGCTGAGCAAAGGGTCATCCCTTCTTTAATTTCATTCGTGCTAAACTTCCTTGCATATTTTTTTTTTCTGAACAGATCAGTTGAGTTCACCAAGGTTAGTTCATGTGGACTCGTGCGAACGCGTACACGTTCCTCCTGCCCACGCTCTCCTCTAGCTGGTTGGGAGCTCTCTTCGCGCCGGGGGCCAGATGGCCGTCCTAGCGCCGTGTCGAGCCTAAACTAATAAATCCGACCGAGATACCAGACACAGGCACCATGTTCTGAGCTAAAACAACTTTGTGACTTCTGACCAGAGCTGGCTGGTGTCCAGCCAGCTTAGAGTGTAAGCAAAGAGAATATAGATGTCCATATGGAACGGCATGAAGCTCCACCACTCCTCACAGATGATGCCGTCCGCTTCTCTAGCCCTGGATAATAGAGGGTGTCCCAGCCTGAGTAACGGGTGTGAAATTCGCTCTGATGAGGGAGGACTTGGAGACCATCTGATGCTGGAAGTACGTAACACGGGAACGTACGCGCAAAAGTGGGTTTTGTGTGATTTAGGTTAATATCGCTCAAAATCTGTTCTGGAAACTTCTTTTGAAAATATTGTTCAAAGTAAACTTCTAAAGAAGAGCGTAGAATCGAATGTATTTGAGAATGATTTTTAACAGAACACTAGTATAAAACAACATTTTGATACAGTTAAAAATTTTTAAATTCTAGAATAGATTTATTTTAATCTGGAAGATAGTGTAAATAAGTAATCAGTAAAAACCTGAATCCAGTAAAAAAATGAAGTAATCAGTAAAAAAATTAAGTAAGGTCTAAGGGTAAAGTCATTTCGTATTGAGGATAGCAGCACTTTGCTCACAATTAGACTGCTAAAATTATAGTATGATGGAGGGAAACTGCTTGAAAGTTTGCATGAAGCCGGCGAAGGAGGTGGGATCTCCTTTGTCAGGCAGATTAATTACTTTCCTACTGCGGCACAGAGGGGCCAGGAACAGCGTTCAGAGTCTCAAAGTCCTTCTACAGTACAGTGACTTAAGAGCAAATGTTTTTATTCTTAGATCTGGCTGTGCAAAAACTTGGGAGGAAGAATCCAAAAATTACACCCCCCCCCACCCCCATTTTAAGAAACAGGACAAATAATTTCATAAGTAAACTACCTGAAATTTATTCAGGCAGGCAGCAATGTGATCTTAAACATTCACTTTGCATTAATCAACTTTGCCTCAGATAAAAAGCTGGCAGATGGTAGCTATTCATTTTAAAAGTGACAGGTTTTTCTTTACGTTTTTGTGTGGAAACCCCCACATGCACGCTTCCCTCCAAAAAAAATTGTTTAATTTGTCCAACATGCTTTATTTATTATTTTTTTTAATGCAGTCCCATTATCGGGCAATTTCACAATTTGGAGAGTTAAAAGAGGTTTGAGATGAATTTAAATTCAGCCTTCTTCCTTTGAAGTCAGTGGAAGTGTGCATATATATATATATGCGTATATATATGACCTTAAATTTGGCAGAAATAAGATGGGAATGATGAAGACGATGCAAGGAGAGGTGCGGGACCGGGAAGGACGCTGGTTGGGACTGTTGGGTGATCTATCGGAAGTGCTAATGTGAAATGGCAGTTGGCCGTTTGATGTGTAAAAGATTTGCTGAAATTTCAGAAAAATATTCTGATGAGACAAGGAAAGAACAAGCTGGTTTTTCAAACCCTAGCATGTGTTTTCCTTTATGTTCTCGAGTGCCGGGTGAAATCCTTATTTTTCTTTCTAAAATGAATTTTATGAATCACCTGGAGAATTGATATTTACATTGCAGGCAGTAAAATGTAATGAAATTGTGCATTATGAGTCAGTATTTCTACACTTAGGATTTTAATGAGTATTTTATCTGTCCTTCTAAATGGTTGCTGTGTATATATTTTATTTCTAGATTAGTTATGGATTACATTTCTCTTTTCAAATAACAAACATATACAGTACTATATTATAAAGAACATGATGCTTTCTACAATTCATTGTCCTTCTGGTCCATAACACTAATTTGATCTTCCAAAGGGAAAGAAACAAAGCTAGCTTTTGCTTTGCATCTAATGTAGAGTAAAATTTTTTTTTCCTTTTTTTTCCTGTGCTGCGTTTTCCTAATTTTTTTTCTTTTTTTTTTTTTAGCCTAAGAAGTAAATAATACAAATTTTGTCAGTTACTTGGTTTGCATGTACTTTGGATGTATAGCTTTCTATTACAGTGTCATAAATAACTACTTTTCTTAGTAAGTACTCATAGCTTAGCTGGATTTTGTGAATTGATATATAATGAAAAGAAATTTGATGTTATGCAGACTGGGTTTTTAGCAAAACAGTTTTGGGAGAAGATCTACATTGATACTATTTTTTTTTAATTTTTTTTAAATTTTTTTTTTGGGGGAAGCATTAATCTGACCCATACACATTGACATTTGAAAGTCTTGGTTCAGGTTGCAGGGGTCATCTCATCTGCCAGTCTACAGCAGACCAGGCATTTAGTTACCTGGTTACCTCTAGTTATCTTTACTTACCTAAGTCAGCCTGAACACCTGTACCCAGGAGCTCGGTAATCCTGCCCGTCTGGCTTCACTTGATCCATAACTGTTCACCTTGTCTCTGTTGACTACAGTGGCTGTGACCGCTGGGTAGGAACTTTCTCTGATGACCTTGGGTGGTCCAGCCTGGGAGTTCAAGCAGTATTTCTACAGCTGCTTTTTCATTTCACACCAGATGTGGGCTCTTTGTGTCTTCTATGGGTGTCTGTGAGTTTCAGTGTGGGTTTTGGTGACACTGAGATGGTCCATTGTCACTCTAGAAAATGTCCCCAAGGGTGTTTTGTGGTTTATCTCCTCGATTCCTCTGGGATTCCAACCATCTACAGATTTATAATGTGCCTGTGACTGTGTAGGCAGGTGATACCCGTTCATGAGCTTGATAGGGTTGCGGAGCGGCGGTAGAGTGACGTGGTGGTCCTGGGCCAATGTCGCATCCATTGGATTTTGGTATGTTTTCTTCTCTAAATATGTATCATATACCTAGGCTGCAGTTTGATTCCAATCTATATGCCAAATTACAGTGTGATGGGATGAGTTTAATTCAATGGGGACTTCTGACTCCCCCAAACATCAGTTTGATCAGTTTGTTTCCTCCTCTTCCTTCTTCTACTACTCAGTCCAAGTATCTTGGGAATGATACCTGTTACTGGTATGCTTTGAAGCATTATGGTGATTAATTTACCCTCCTGTAAAAAAAAAAATAATTCAGTATCTATGTAAACTATGTCTGTTAATTTCAATATCTTCTACAAATACAAAGCAATTAAAAGGCACTTTTTTTTCCCTTTATCATTCTATAATGAAGATATTGGTCAGTGTTTTCCCTTTCTTGCCTCTGTCCTTTGTCCCTGTCTTTTCCTCCCTCCCTCCTGCACATACACTCCCATGGTCCAGTGGACACAGTCATTTTAAAGAATGCTTTCCATTTCAGAGCACTTTAGAAAAAATGTTTATATTTATAATCTTGCCTAGTTGTTAATAATTTTCCATTTTATCTCTCTTAATTCCCATTTTACTTGTTGCATGCTGGAGCTTATATTTCTGTCTAATAGCAACTTAAAGAAAGAACGAAGGAAACAGCCGACACATCAAAAGCCAATACATTAAATTAATGGTTTATCAAATGGTTTTCAAAAAGGTGTAAATTATTCTAAGTAAAAAAAATAGGAAATTTATTTAAATCTTAATTTGTGTTGCAGTTAAGTGGTATTCCTTCTGCAAGTTTTTTTAACTTGTGTTTTCTTTAAGAGTGATAATATTTTTTTTAACATGTATTCTGCATATAGTGAAAGATGTGTGTCTATTTGGAATATGGAAGAATCTTCATGGAATTAAGTATTAGGTAGTAATATGAAGAAATTTTTGAATGCATATAGTACCATGTATATAATATATGGAAGAATTAAAAAATTGAGAGGAGTAAT
The DNA here is from genome assembly GCA_013400615.1 of Syrrhaptes paradoxus. NCBI lineage: Eukaryota > Metazoa > Chordata > Aves > Pterocliformes > Pteroclidae > Syrrhaptes > Syrrhaptes paradoxus. Next base: position 122,216 of record VZTO01016274.1, on the reverse strand, counting down.
TTGAGAACTTCTGCAATTTTTTATTTATGTAAGAGAATATCTCTTTTTTTAATTAAAAAGATGGAATTTAAGAATGATAAATGGGACCATTATCTAGTAACGGTTAGTTTGCAGGCACTTTTTTCCTACAGTTCTGCAGATTGCTGCAGGTTTGACAGTGCCTTTGGCTTTTGTGAGCAAAATGCATTTCCTACTCGTGACAGAATAGTTGTAACTCACTAAACACGGAACAGTTATCGTGCACAGCAACATCTCTGTTTAAACCCTGAGGAACAGAATTATTTTAGACTGTGCATATGCAGAAATTTCCTGATAATTTTATTAAAAACATAACAGCTAAAAATTTTATATGCCAAATGAATTTGGAGAAATAACACTAAGGAAACTAAACTAGAAGAGGAGATTAATTGCAGGGAAAATTGTAACGAAGGAGTTATCTTTTATTTATTTGTTTTCAACTGAAATGATTCTTAAATTAGAGAATTTCTCGTTATAGCTATATTGTAATAAACTGTAGAGGAGCCAAAATAAGATGTTATTTCTGAAGGAAGTATACTACATCGTACTGTTTACAGCGCCAGACATAGCTTCTGTCTGCCTTGTATCCATTGACAAAAAGAGGGATGCATGCTTTAGTCCTGTTTTCCTTCAAGGATGTCCAGTTCATCTTGACACAGTCTAAGGCTCATGTTGGAGGTTAGTAGGTGTGGACGGAGAAGGGTGAAGGTTTTGACTAGATAGATTTCAAGGGTTCTCTAAAAACAGCCCATTTTGCCATATTTGGTATGTTTTTGAAGTTTTATTTTTGTTTTCAGCAGTAGGCTGATGTTTTTCTTGTTTGTCTTTTTTTTTTTTTTTTTTTTTTTATTTTTTTTTTTTTTTTTTATTTTTTTTTTTTTTTTTTTTTTTTTTACTTTTAAATTGTTTTTTTAATGCTATCCTCATCCTAGCCTGAAGTTGGTTCTGCTTACATCCTCAAGTTGTCGCTGTGTGGTGTCAAAGTGGGAGGAAAGATAAGTTTTGGGTAGGTGCTTTGGGAGTTACTTGAGTTAGCCCGGCAATGCTGTCAGGTGTTGTACATCTCTTGGTATTTCTGACTCTCCGTTCTCCCAGGAACAAATAGTAACTTCGTACCTACGCTTGTGTCATACAGATCATGCCTGCTGACCCTTCTGGTTTTGCTTTTTCTCTCCTTTATTCAGAATTCTCATCGGGAGAGAAGTTGGGTTGTCTGGGGTCAATTGACTGTTGTGTTTACTCATCACTTTAGATGGTGTCTTCAAGATATCAGTCAGGAGACCTCTTGGTCATGGAGTCCTCATAGCTATCTTCTCTAGGCTGTTTGTTGTGTTGCCATCTACTCAACGCTCTGTGAGTGGAGTCTGATTTGCAGTAGTGTTTACTCTTGTGAGCCTTGCAAAGGATCTTCTGGCCCCAAGCTAGTCTGGAATTTAATTTTATTGTTTTCTGTGGCTGTTGAGGCATTGAGGTCTGAAGTGCTTTAAACCCAGATGTCGGGTCTTGCCCAAGAAGACAGAAGCTCTTTGGGCAGAGGTGGTAGAGAGCAGTTACAGAATGGGAAAACCAGAATCTACTGTAATTAAAAATTGCGTCATAAGTTAGAAATGATAAGACCCACCTTTTCTTCCTTTTTTTTTTTTTTTTTTTAGCATGGAGCAGAGAACCTAGAGAGTGATCTTGCATTAAATCAACACTCTTTCTGGTGTAAATCGGTTGAAAAATTACTTGGATATATTTTTGCATATCAATCCAAAAAAAAAAATCTAGATTTTAATGTGCCATGCTATGTTTTGATGTGTGGAGTGTTCATAGATTATGTTTTGCATTGACTGGAAAAAAACAGAATAAAGGATATAATAATTTTTTCCCCGTGCCTTCAAGAGATCCGTTGGCGGGTGATGAGACCAATGTGTTCAGAGCCTGGGTGAATGAATTGGTGGCGAGGAGGGAGTTGGAGATCCTTGTGTGCTTCCTGTGTTCTTAAGGAGTAGCAAGGATATCTCGGCTGTTGAGATGAAGCTCAGCAGCTGCTCTGCAAGCTCCTGACAAAACAAGGGCCTGAATTCTCTTTATCTCGAGCATCTGCCTCTGACCACAGATGTTCCTGGGGCTCCGTGTTTCTCTTAACCAGTAGTCTTTGAATTACATGGTCGATCTATAGTAAGAATGAGAATGGTTTTTATTGTATTAGATGGAATTTGGAGATAATATTGTTACCTATTAATTGCTAGGTACTATGTACTAAGACTGAATTATGAAGAAAGTACAAAACCTGCTCGTGTGAAGCAAATGCTTTGCAGTGGAGGAAATAAGTGAGTTGTTACAGCATCACTGTGGTATTTGCCTTCCCATTATTTTCTCTTTAGTTCACTTTTCCACAGTGTATTTTGGTCCGACCATATTTGATTTAATTTTTTTACCTCCCAGCAGATGCTGTGGATTTTAACACTAACTTCATTAACTCTCATGTGTAATATCTTTAATTTTGTCTTTAAAATACAGAGAGGAGGTTGTAGTATAAGCAGTGGTGTATTTAAGGTAGAGTATTCTGTATTTTTTGCAGATTGCCTGTATCACACGCCAGAGCAGCCTTCTGACCACGAAGCCCAACCACGCTTGTTATATTAGCTGTACTTCAGAAGTATTTGCTTATTTTTTTCATCAGATGGATAAACAATATGGAACATTCTGTCCTCAGAAGTCTTATTAAAAAGGTTAGAGCATCCTGCTAATTAAGAAAAAACTAATTAGGCAGATTGTGCCGGTAACCAGAATTTCATATTTTAATGGATTTTGAAATGTGGTATGCTCACTTTTCCTATTGTAAAATACTCTTTTTTTCTGTTAAATGTTTGGAAATAGTCTTTTTAAGGAGATTGTGCACTCAGAGTAAGAAAGCAGGAACAAGTTAATTTTTTGAATTTATTTAATAAATTGTAGAAGAACATATGCTGCAAAATTGATGAAGTCATTGATTCATACCAACTTCTTATTGTGGTAGTCAAAAATTATTTCGTTAACCTTCCTGTTGATAGGTATAAAGATTTCTTGGCTGCCCCAAAGAGGAGTTGGATTAAGGTCATATGAAGAAACCATATAGTTTGTGGTTGTGTTAAAATTAGGCTTCGATGGTACACAAATCTCAGGAGTTCCTCTTTGGCTACTTCAAGCTAACATTCATTGATCCTGTTTCACGGAGTCTTGGGATGTTTATTATGTCTAAAGCTGAATCAAACCCATTTGCAGGTGCACTTGCAGTGTTATGGAATTTGGGTCTGGAAGCTGAAAAATAAGCCTGTTCTTAGCTGTGGGGTGACCTGGAAGCAAAACCACCAGGGTTGGTTGTGTTTTCATGGTTCCTGTCGGGTGCAGGTGACCAACTGTGAGGCATTTCCTTGGCTTTGTATGGAAAGCAAGGGATGCTTGCTACTGGGGAGAAAATGTCTGATTTGAGAGACCCTAAAAATATATATATAAAGATGGTTTTCTCCTTCATGTCTACTTTTTGAACTTTTTTTCAGCTGTTCCCTGCTATAAACTTCAACGTCTTTTCAGGCTTGTCATTCTGCATTTTGCAAAACGCCTTGGCTTGAGGAGAAGCCGTGTAGCCGGGAGCCACAGGCAGTGACCTGCAGTCTGTCTCGGGACCATCCTCCGAGATGTAATTCAAGGTACAGATGTTGAAATCGGTGAGATGAGGTTGACGGCTATCTGGAAGCTGGCCATCTGCTCCTTCCTGCAGAAGGAGGGAGTGATGCGTTTGGGGGTCCCTGCGCCCTGTCACAACCCAAGTCAAGACGATTTGGAATTGGGTCTTTGAAGGTTGATTTGTGAATATTGGATTGCTAGGTGCTTCACACTTAGTGGTATAAAGGGCTAGAAAGGGAAAAATGGACAAATACTTCTAGACAAGTATGATTTAGAAATTATCTGTGTGAGAGGACGTGCTTCAGGAAAGCAGTAAAGTTTTAAGATCCTTTAGCTCATCTAGCAATGTGGGAGAAGAGAGCATGGAGCAAAGAGAGATGCTGTGCTAACGGACAGAAAATGGACAGTAAGGCCCCATCAGGGCATGGGGCTGTTCTTTGATTCTGATGGTAGGAGAGCATTTCAGATGATACAGGTGTGTTGATTTTGGTAATATTTGGTGTTTATTGAGCAATTGGTATTATTTCTTTGTGATTGCCAACGTACTCATGGTGAAAAGTGACTTGTCTTCCTTTGGCCCTGGCTCTAGCCCTGCACCTTTGCGATTTGCCATGCCTGTGTCCTTGCTACAGACTTGGGGAACCAAGGAAAGAAATAGAGAGGAAAATCAAAATTGCCCATACTTCAGGATCTCAGAATTTATCTTGTTAGCTGATCCTTTATGTTGTACTGAGGGTTTTGAAGAGCGTTTGCAGTAATTTTCAGGCATCACTTGCAGCCCAGTTCATGGTGACACCAGCTTAGTTCATTTTGGCTTTCCACACCCCTTAAATTTCTGTGTTTTGTCATGTTCTGCTATGGTAAAATGTTAAAACTGACATGAAAACCATTTCTGGTTTAACTTTCACTGGCTTTTCTTCCTGGCATTCCAGGCTGTGACATTGCACATGTCCTGGTAGAGGCCTATTGCAAAAAAAACCAGATTTTGAATTTCCCAGCAGATAGGCATTTCTGAGAGACAGCACTCGGTCGTGTTGCATTGAGACCTAAATAAATTTACGTTGATGTCAATAAATGCAGATGTTTTGAACCTTGACTTTCTAATGCTTCACAGTCGGGTATTTTTTCCCCTGCTTCGTAAAGGCGGATAACTGTAGTAAGACCATGTGAGCTGATTACTCCATGTATTACATAATCATTTCTAGATGTGGGAGGGATATTAAGAATAGATGTGAGCGCTCTTGGAAGACTCCTTCTGGAATAAGGCTTAAGCCCTGCTGTAAATAGGATGCGCGTTCACTTTCATGCTGAGTCAGATATGTCTTGGTTGTTGCCGGATGAATATGCCAACAGCCAGGATAAAACTGAAGAAGGCTTTAGAAAACACTTGCAAAATATACAGTGACTCAACTGTCTTTAAAAATTGTCATTATTCCTGTGATGCATTGTCACCCTTGGGTTTTAGGTGGGCAGCAGTTGAAGTTAAAGACCAGCCCCGGTTCTGTCTAAATATGTCTCTGGGAAGTATCGTGATGTTTCTTCACGTTGTGTGTTTGTCTTCCGATGCACCAGTGGCAAATAATTCTGAGTTGAACTTTAGATTTAAAAACCTGGTGGTGTTTGAGGGAAGGCGGGTGGACGAAGAGGCTGCAGAAGGACGAGCGGTGGCTCAGGAGGAGCGTTGGGTGTCCTGATGGAAAGCAAACACATCAATGGTCAACTAGATTGGGCTTTTCTTTGGGAAAGCCTGGATCATAGTTGGGGATGAAATGCCTATTTTCAATGAAAAGACACCTACTTTGATGGTTTCTTTTTCCCACCAATGACATTTAAAAAAGAAACCAAGGGATTTTGGGGCTGGCTGTAAAAGTTCTGTTGAAGTCTCTTCCATATGCCAAAATAGGTTTTTCTTAGTTGGAGTTAGCCTTGTAAGATAAGACATTGTAGAAGTGGGTTTTTTTGGTGTATTTTTTGTTGTTTTTCTGTAACTAAAGGCAGGACAAGATGCTACAAGTCCAGTTTGTATTTCATGAAGTATTCTAAAGGCACAATAATCCAAAGGGTGGTTGTGAGAAGGATGGTAGTAGTAAGAAGGAAAGTAATTTTGATTTTTTTTTTTCAAGGTGCTGAATTTTGTGTAAGCTTTTTAAGATATTAAAGTTGATCTGCAATAGTATATTATCCGCAATTTTGTTTTAATTTTGGATGGTTGACCCTAAAACCTCTCTCCTGTCATGCACAGCAGCTTTTCCTAGAAACCTTTCCCCCCACTTAAATATTTTATTATGAAAATCCTTGAAATTAATTTAAGATTTTTAAATTTTTTTTTTCCTGTGATGCGTATAAACGTGTTTTTGCCATAATGGCACTTGCCCGTTTTGGATTCTTTTCTGCCTCTGAATATGATGTGATTTCTTGTTAAAGTGAATGACAAGATGATGTATGACACACTTGAGCTGGTATTGAGCAGAGTCTAGTTGGAAAATTGCAGTGATAATTTTCTCTTTACATCTCAAACTTACACGCCATTGAGGAGAAGGGAAAAAAAAAAAAAAACAACCAAAAACAAACCAGTAACAGGCAACTCAAGAAAAGCATAAGGGGAAACCTTGGAAAATTACAGGGAAATTTCCATAACAGATACACTAGTAATGCTGGTTTAATAATGATTTCCTGTCATGAACTATTTTTATCATTTGCCTGCTCTCTGACGTGGCATTCTATTTACCATTTTTGAGAGCCATGTTTTAATCAGATTAAGCTCAAGGAAACCGATAGGTATCTGTTTGGCTCATGTCTTCTGCTGCTGTTTCTGATTTAGTCACAAGACTATTGTTGCTGGAATCTTTTAAAACCCATTTTGCTTCCACTTGCAGCCGGCTCACGGTGTGTGAGCCCCGGAGGTTGTGTGCCAGGATATACACGTAGGGTGCATTTTGGAATTATTTTGTAAATTAAAGAAGACTGATACGAACTGTGCCTTTTCCTCATGTGATTAAATAGCTAAAAATAGCTCTCTGTTTTGAGTTTTAGGCATAGTAATGTTTCTTAGGAACAAACTCACCCAAAGCAGTGTGCTAGGAAAGGCTGATCAGGAATAATGCTGCATTCTGATCTACTTATGTCACATATAATAATCCAGAAGATATCGTTGCATCGATTTGTGCAGCGTGCGATGTTAATAATTCTTCTCGTACAAGAGATGTCATGAGAATTAAATATAAATACATATATTTTTAACTTTGAGATTTTTTGTGATATTCAGTCATTTTATTAAAGAAAAGTTGGCAAGCAAAATTCTTTGTTGTTCTCCAATACTGTGCGTGTCCTCCAAGTTTAGGAAATGACCCCAAAAAGGTGCTGTATAATATTTTGGGATTATTGGTTGTGCTTGGACATTAGTAGACTCAGCACCCCAACTGATGGTCTCAGCATCTTGGAGCATTGGGGGGTGGGAGACACCAGCAACCTGGGTTTTACAAAGCTCCATCTATACACACTTTGGTAATTTCCAGAGCAAACCCCATGTATTAAATGTCTAATGACCTCTTTTATCTATTGCAAATACAGATTTTTGCCCATACAGTAGAGACTATATCCAACAGCTCGGTTTGTATTGTATCTTCCTTCAGTGGATTATTTATTTGGTTGACGTTTTAGAAAACTATGAACCTAGGAATTAATAAAGGTTATTAGTTATTTTCCATAATAAAATTAGCTGACCTTTAAATAAGAGCATTATAGAGGGGATCTCTAAGTGGGGAAAATGACAGAATGCGTTTTTAATATGGTGGCCATTTCGATTACTAAATTTTGCAGTCACAGTCCAGAAAGTACACGTGATTAAATGTTGCTCTTGACTGTATATTTGCAGACAACAATGGAATAAGTGGAATTTTTGTATTTGAGACAGAATTTAACCCCTCTGTTACATTTTTTTTGCCACTTATTGTATTTGGTTATGTTTGAACAATACGGAAAAATGAAGACGCGACTTAATTTTCTAAAAATGAATGTCCTTTGGAACCGACAGCGCTGGGAGTTTTCTGTGGTTTTTATTAAGCATGATTATATGCAGATTCCTTGAGTGCTCGAACAGACTGTCTTGGGTTGCTATCAGGCATACGTGATGTACACCCTGTCGCCGATCACATGCAGTTCACTGTATCAGCCTGCGATTATTTATTAGTCTTTCCAGTCTCTGAATTAATCTATCACTTTAAAGAGAGGCTTACTATAAATATTCATATTTGCACATGAAGTTTATATGCACACCTTTTGTTTTTAAGGTGGGAACAGGTAACGCCTCGTTTCCAAAGTAGCTATTAAATTTTTAAATTTAAATTCTGATTTTTTTTTTGGTACTAACACAGAATTTTAGTGCCATACTAAATAATGGCACTATTAATTGTGCTGTTTTCTAGAGAAGATTGTGTATTTTTAAGGATGCTCTGTATTTTTGCTGTTGTTTTTGAAACTTTGATAATATATCGAATGATTCTGGTATGGCTTGGATTTCAGGTGAACTTCAACAGCACAATTTTGACTAGGTCTCATAACATTTGTTGAAATCCTTACAAGATATTCATCATATAGGTCTGTCTCCCCATCTGTCTCTGTTTTTCATGACAACGAGGCTCTGGTACATTATTTTTTTTTTTCCCTTCACTTTAATAGTTACTCATTGAAGTCCACTGTAATGCTGTTTCTATCGTAGTTATTTGTCCAACAGCTTTTATTGATCATTTGTGATAAAATAAGATTTCTTCCTAGGGAGAAATTTTAACCAGCAATCAGTGAATTCAGTTTAATTAGATTTAGTTTTCTATGGTAGGAAAACTAATGTAATCAGAACCCATTTATGTACTATTAAATAAATAAATTACTAGCATAATGTGGTGCCAAAATCTAACAAACATTTAAAAAAAAATTGTTCTCACTGAATTATTTTCTGCTAAGCCATTTTATTAAAGAATTCATGCAACTTTTATATTTTTAAAAGTAAGGGTATGAATCTACAGTTCAGATTCCCTCCAAATAAATCCTTATTTAACAGGATATCCCTGAGACTTTTTTTTTTTCTTCCCCCCCAGTATTGGCAGCCTGACTTTAAAATAAGTCTCATCTGGTTTAACTAAAAATCTTTGCATTACTTGGCGGTGGTTTCTTTTGTACGTGGTGCTTAGAGCTCATTGAAGCTCAAACGGTACAGGAAATGCAAATCATGCAAATCATCCTCACGCTGACGATGTACAGTGGCGTGATTGAACAGCAGTACGTATGGCTCGTGGGCTGACCACATGAAAGAAGTCATTTAAAGACCAGATGAGCCCAAGCTGGGTTAAGTTAGACTATGTGTGAGCTTCAAAGCTTATAGAATAGCATCCTTTTTTAAAAATAAATTTATTTTATTAATAACACCTGCGCCGAGTTCTTAAACAGTGAGAACATGTATAGATGAACGTTACATTAAATATATGCCATACTTAAATCAGAAGGGCAAAATTGTTATTTTTTGGGGGAGGGAAATTCAGGTATGCATTCCCATTGGTGGAAGTAGACCACAAAAAGTAGATTGGGGAAAAAAAGTCCGGTTTGTGTTTATTGTACATAAAAGCCCAACTCTTTTCTGCCTTTCAGGTAAAAATGAAAATAAATGGAAGATAAAAGGGGATTTTGTGCAGGAGGGTTAAGAACAAGCTTTATGTAAGTGCTTGTGAGTGGAGAGAAGAGGGACGTTGAGTGCTTGATGCTTTGAATTTCTCTGGTAACTTAGAAAAAAAAAAAAAAGCCTGCATTTTTTTTTTTCCATACTTCTGAAGAGCACTTTCAGTGGTTTTGGGGCTGTATCCTTTCAATGAAGCTGAGTCCTCATTGCGTTGTGTGACTCTGAGCCTCAAAGGTGGTGTGGTTGGGAGAGGAGCTGTGACTCCTCTGAGGAGGATGTGCAAAGGCCTGAGTAAAGATGTGGGTAAAAATTGCTATTAAAATAATAAACATTTTTCATATTAATCTTGCAATAAAAAGAGAGTGGATAATACGTTCTTAAAAGACGTCGTTTCTTCTTGCCATTGGTAGTACTCAAGATGGGTGGCTCTTGTGTTTCCAATAAGTCTTATTTCTTGCGAATTTTTGTTGGTATTTTTTTTTCCAGCCCATTTGCTTTTCTTTGGTGTTTTGATGTTTTTAAAAGTTGCGATTCATTCAAGTAATGTAACATGACACAAAGCTGGAAAATGTCAATCTTGAACGGTTTCTGTGTGATCTTGTTTAATTTTTCCTTGAAACAGTAGACGTCAGGAGCTCTACGGTGGGACTGTTCCGGACCCTGCACTGTATCACCCTGATGGATGTAATTTTGGTTTGATATCCTTTACTACTGCTCTGCTCCTCCTTGTTTTTCTACTTTCTACTAATATCTGTGGTAATTTATCCAAACACGGGAACAAGAAGAAAGGAAGAAATTAAGTTTTGTGTACTTTATCTCCTGCTTTGCTTCTTTCTCATCAAGTCAATCCACAGGTCCTGTGTCCAGAAGATTTCCCATATTTATTTGTTTATTTATTTATTTTTAAACCACTAAATATATTTCTTTTTTTTTTTTTATATCATATATGAAACCAGGAGAAGCATTCCCCCTCTCTTGGTGTGCCTACAAGTTGGTGCAGCTCCTGCTGTGCTGAACACCTAGAGATGGTGGTCATAGGGCTTGGTTGGGAGATTTTGGGTTCAGTTGGGGCCGGAATGGTGTGAATTCTTTCCCTTCTGTGTGGTTTATTTGTTTATTCATCTCTTTTTAAGAAAAGAAATAAAGGTGAATGAATGGATGGCATCCTGAAATCATCACAAGATGCTGGGGAGAGGAAGGTGGTAAATAAATACTAACAAGAGCAAGTGTAGAGTCTTGCATCTGGGCAAGAATAACACCAGGTTCCAGTATAAGTTGGGTACTGAGCTGTTGGAGAGTAGTGTAGGGGAGAGGGACCTGGGGGTCCTGGTGGACAGCAGGATGACCATGAGCCAGCACTGTGCCCTCGTGGCCAAGAAGGCCAATAGCATCCTGGGGTGTATCAGAAGGGGGGTGGTCAGTAGGTCAAGAGAGGTTCTCCTCCCCCTCTACTCTGCCCTGGTGAGACCGCATCTGGAATATTGTGTCCAGTTCTGGGCCCCTCAGTTCAAGAAGGACAGGGAACTGCTGGAGAGAGTCCAGCGCAGAGCCACAAAGATGATGAAGGGAATGGAGCATCTCCCTTATGAGGAAAGGCTGAGGGAGCTGGGTCTCTTTAGCTTGGAAAAGAGGAGACTGAGGGGTGACCTAATTAATGTTTATAAATATGTGAAGGGTGAGTGTCAGGAGGATGGAGCCAGGCTCTTCTCTGTGACATCCAGTGATAGGACAAGGGGCAATGGGTTCAAGCTGGAACATAGGAGGTTCCACTTGAATATGAGAAAAAACTTCTTTACAGTGAGGGTGACAGAGCACTGGAACAGGCTGCCCAGAGAGGTTGTGGAGTCTCCTTCTCTGGAGACATTCAAAACCCGCCTGGATGCGTTCCTGTGCGATCTGATTTAGGTGTTCCTGCTCCGGCAGGGGGATTGGACTAGATGATCTTTCAAGGTCCCTTCCAATCCCTAACATTCTGTGATTCTGTGTGATTCTGTGATTCCCTGAGTTAGTCTGTAGAGTCATCCCTTATGGGGGATATTCTTCTGGCACAGGCTCTGGGCATGCATTTATACTTCCAGCGCACACTTAGGATTTTAATAGAAGCAGGAATTTAAATCACAGATAATATTAAATTATCTTTTATACTCTGCAAGAAATACTAAGATCCAGGAGCTCACAGAGAAAGCAGAAAAGAAATTTTACTACTTGTATCTATAATAATTTAATGTAATTTAATATCCATTTCAGTGTTTGACAGGAAGTAGAGCTTACTTAAATATTTGTACCTAAGAGCACGGGGTTGTATAAAGATCTTTGAATTTGGAAGTTAATTTGTATCTTCCAGCAATATATAGAGATATATACAGAAAATTAATCCCATATGATTGTACAGCTACCAGTGCTCCAGAACTTTTTTGGAAATACTTTCCAAAGAACATCTCCGGTCATCTTGACAAACAGCTTGAGTAAAGTTTCCTTCTCAGGAGCCTCGGAAAGGCTTTACGTGTACTCCGAAGGCATTACTGGAAAAATTGTATTCTTTGATGACCTTGACCAAAACCATTTCGCTTTGCTCCGTTTTTACAGATATGAAAGCTTGTTGGCCAGCCACCTTGAACAGATTTTTAGCTTTCTGTGATGGAGAGATGCGTGGTCTTTTCCCAATAACGAATCAGCTGTTGTCAACAATTTTTTCTGGCCACAGTTTAAATAACTTAATTCAAAAAGTTATATTGTGGAATTTGATATAGATGCAGAAAATACTGGATAGCTACGTACAGTCCCACCAAGATAACATTTTGTTTCAGGACATCTGTCAGGTGCTAGATGAGCAGGATCCATACGATACGTGGACATGAAGCGATCATGTATGAGCTGGTTAAATCACTCGACTGTGACACTCGCTTGTCTTCAGCTCTGGCTTGGGCTCTGGAGTTCTCACTGTGGCATTGGTTCTCTTTGTTGCCCTCAATAAGCAAGCTTTGGCCTCATTTTCTTAATCTTAAAGATTAGAAAGCATCTAGTGTCTTCTTCTGACTTTATTATGGATGACTTCAACTCCAGAGGCATGTATTTCTCCTGTGTTACTGGGGAGTGATGGGCGTTCTGCACTGGAGGCTTTATTTAATGATAAAAGGAATTCAGAAGGTTCAAGATACCAGAGCTGGATATGAGAGGTGTTGGGAAACCATAATTTGTCAAATATCTGGAAGCCTAAAAGCATTATTATTAGTTTTTTCCATGTGGGGAAAACTGAAAAATGGTGAAGCATTGGGGTTCAGTTTGCTTACTTGGGGGGATGCATCCATGTCGTAAAAATTGACTTTAAATTGGCTGTAGATGTCTAGTGTTCTTAACCCTGCAAAGCTCTCAGCCAGGAGCTGGAGAAGAAAAATGGGCAAAAGGGTTCAGTTTCAGAACTGTTTAATTCTCACAATTTTAGCACGTTCTCTTTTTCTTTGAATTCTCTCCTATATGTCTCTGCTCTTGTGTTGGTTCCCCATGTCCCATGTCAGGAGCTCCAAACTGCCTTCCCCAAGCTGCAGCTTTTTTATTCCTTTTCTTCTGCTGGTAGCATTATAGATAGAAGCCTGATATGATAACACGTGAAATAAAGATAGGACATCAAGACAGATTACACTTAAAATCATGTCATGTAAATGGAAATAGAACAGTTTATGGTCTATGCCAGGCATGTGCAAGTTTTATTTAATAAATATACAACTGAAGGGTTCCATTCAAGCCAAATTCTCCCCTTTGTGATCTTTAGCCATGTTTGTAGAGAAACCTCTCTTAAAGCACTTAAAGCTTAATTCAGAACAGACAAAACTATTATTTTTTGAAAGTCTGATGAAATATGTTTGGCAGCTTTTTGAATTCAGGAGAGTGTTTGTCTCACTTCTTTGAAATCTCACTTCAGTTGGTCACTCAGACATATTCGGTGTAATTGTTCAAGTCTGGTAGCAAGTGTGAGCTTTGCAGAGTTAAAAAATGATCTAATAAGAAAGTGTAGGGGCTGAAAATGGTGTGTAGTACACGAAGACTGAGTTTTTCCCTATTTATATGCTTATGAATATTGGTCTACAGGCTGTCGTCGTGGTTTTGGTGGAGTGCTGGGTGATAAATATCACCATGTACATAGGGCTTGGGTCTTCCAGTACCTACCAGTACGTGGGGCTCTCCTGCAACCTCTGGTTTTGTGGTCTTGGTGGCTGAGCATCACCTGTGTGCAAGAGATGCTGGAGGAGCAGTGTTGAATGCCCAGCAAGATATTGCAGTGGTCATGGCCACTGAGGGCTAGTGAGTAGCTCTTCTTGTTCCATGCTAATATTTGAGAAATAGTTAAAATATTTGATTTTGACCTAAATCAGAGAATAGTGACTCTCCTGGAGACTTCTGACTAGTATGCTGTGACATATCTTCTTGTCTAATGGCGCTTTCTCATTTAGTTTATTATGTAGATATTAGCTATGCAGGTCTGTATCTATTACATAGACATAGATATTAGATATAGATACAGGTCTGGAGGCTCTTAAGCATTAAATAGTTTTATTTTAATTTCTTAGGGAACTGAAGTGTGACTTTATCTTGTGTAAGTATAAATGATGTACGTTTATGCACCAATGTGTGGTTGTTTCTTCCAGGAAGAGAAGAAAGAAGATTGACACTGCACAGTGTAGTTTTTATAGTTATTTATTTAAATGGTAGTTCTGGTTGCCAGCTCGGCTACTCACATGGAATAGTCTGTTCAGCTTAAGGCAGGAAAGTTGCCACTATGCTGCAGCAACAAATATTACAGAAATATGAAGGGCAGTTCAAAGAAATAAATATTTGCACTTTCCTTATTTTTTTGGTGATAAGGTACATTTCCTTGTTTTTTTGGTTAAGGTACATTTTTTTTCTTTATAGGAAGGAATATGCACCATGTGAATATATATTAAAGTCACTAAGTTATTCCTAATGTTCTCTAGTGCTGCCTGCTCCTGACAAACATCTGATACGGATCATACGCCTCTAAAAAGAGAAGCTCCTCGAGCAAAATATCCTCCTGAAAACAGGTTGGAGATACTCGCATTCACTCGCTCTCACTCACATGTTACATTTTGGCACATTGTAGGAGCAGGTAGCATATCTACTACCTGCTGTTGAAAGTGTTGAAGATACTGAATTATTTATTCCATCTTCTGCACTATCCAAACTCGTTTTGGGTAGTTTGACACATCTCGGTCTTCCATATGGATACTTCATGGTGACAGAGTTGCCAGCTGCTCAGGTTTTGTAACAGTCGGAGTTTTTTCGAGGACTGTATTAGTTTTCTGTGAAGAATCCTGCTTTTCCTGAGGGCCCCATCCTTAGGCAGTAGTTACACCTTGGGTTGATGCTCTGGAGTGGGAGTTTTTTGGGGAAAATTAGCTAAGAGTTTCTATAAAAGTATTTTTTTAGAGGACTTGATGTTTATAGATTGTGCAAGATGAAATCAGAGCCATGGGATGTAGGAAAAATGTGAAATCTTATTGCTGAGAAAACTAATCTCCTTTTAATGATAGTCTTCAAATTTGTAGAAAAAGTGTTTAGATATCAAGGTGCATAAAGCAACTTGCAAACTAGTCTGAAATACTTTGGAGAACAGGATTTTCAGGGCATTAGAAATGTAAAACTGATAGCTGGTTTGCAAAGACCCTGCTCATCTTCTCTACTGTTTTAAAATATAAAATGTGTAAACTTGAAAATTGGGAGAAGGTTTGAGTTTGTCAAAACTTTTTAAAATAAAGGAAAGCCAGCCATAGTTTTACTCTACCTTCATTCATTAGAGCATCTATTCATAGAAACCTTTTTAAGGGAAACTCACTATTTTGCTGAGTGTGTCCTTCCCCTTCAGTGGATAAATCGACCTCGCTGGCAGTGAGGTCCATGTGTCCGTGATGGTGATTGTCTCTTCTGTGTCATTCTGGATCCAAACTGGCACCAGATGATGTGAAGTAGCGGTCCTCGAAGTTTGTTGTTCAGATTTGCTGCTGAATAGTATTGTTATGTGTGATCTTAGGACTTCTCTGTGTTGGTTTTGGGTATATTGCATTTTTCACGCCAGTCATTTGGCATGTTTGGTTTTTCTCCAGAGTTGGACAGATAAGATACTCAATGAAATGATTTTGCAGACTTCAAAATGATAAATAATGCTATTTAAATGTTACCTGGTTGAGCAGTACATCAGTTTTACAAGTCTTTAAAAAAAAAAAATCTTTTCACTATACATCACTACATCCTGTACATTTACCCTTGGTGAATTTGTTGCCTTCAGACACTGTCCTTTCTTTTTCTTGCTTCTTACTTTTCCCTTGCTCCATCACAGCATATATTTGAGCAGAGTTAGTCTGTACATCCTATAGAAACCTTCCAGCAATGGCAACTTTTCACTAGTGGGTTGTTCTGATTTGCTTATGCTCTGCTCTAATAAGATGCATTTGCTTTGTTATTTAATGCTGATGAAATCTGAGCGAGGAAGATGATGGGGATTCATGACTTCCTCCCATCACCACAGCTATAGCTGCTTGGTCTCGACCTCTCCCTTCATGGAAACAGAGAGGACGATGTAGCCCATGGTGAACAATCTGGCCACTAAAGTAAAAATGTGCGTCTGTCAGTAATTAATTGGAGCCAAATTTAATTACAAATCAGGGAAAAAAAAAAACAGTGCCGCACACTTGGTACAATTCAAGAAGCTTTTATGTCATCCCCTGAAAACCGAAGCAATCCAAACAAAATCCACCCCAAAGTCTAAAAGTCTTATCTGTGAGAGAGGCTCTTCCAAACTTACTTCTTGACGTTAAATAGAAAAGTAGTTGTGATTAACTGTTTTCACGTCCTTTTTGGTATCTCTTAGAGTTAAAGGACATTGAAAGTAATGTGTTAAAGGCTAGTTCTTAACCAGTTGTGTCAGCTGGGGATCTGTCCACAAAACTGGATTCTGAGATTTGATTGTACATAAAAATTCTGATCAGATAGTTGAAGGAGAGATTCAAAGGGCTAGGAAGGAATTGAGAGAGAACCCAAAATAACTGACAAATGAAATAACGCATTTATGTTACCTCTTTGAATAATTTAAAGGTGAGAGATTTGCTCTTGTTCAGCTTCAGCCTCATTCTAGTTTTGCTGAATAACATCAGTGGGGTCCACAGGTTGAGACAGGAGGTTCTCAAGAACTCTACCCGTGGTCCTAACAGAGGTCTGAAAATCTGGGTGGTGTCAGGAGACACAGGGAAGGGTGGGACACATGCTAGCGGGGCTGGAAACACAACCGCCTTCTCCTCCAGCTGTGCCAAATGGCAGATGTGTGTGCAGATAGCTTAGAGTTTTGTTTGGAGTATGGTGTATATGAAGGAGGGGAAAATGCATTTGATTTCTGGACTGTACATTCTTTTAGAAAACATAACTAAGGTCTGTCACAGTAGGAAAAAGAATTTCAGCTATAGTCCATAATAACATACTATAGAATGAGGGAGGGAGAATGTCTTTTTAACTGAAAATATCTAAAAGGGATTAGCAATATGAGTTCCAAACAAATAATTCATTTCTACTGTGTTTTACCTTGCAAGACAAACCCCAAATCCAAAGCCATTGGGCTGGTGGCAGCCGTGACTATTTATCACTGTATGTACGTTTTGTAATTACAGCAAGAAGAAAAAAACGTTTTTCTTTACAATTAATATTTGTAAACGTTTACGAAAGTACATAACAAATAAATAAGACAAACACATGGCCTAATTAAGATGAAAGGCATGACAACCCTTGTGATTTGTTCTGAAAAATAAAGAACGTTAAAATAGTAAGACTTAATTATTTCTGTAAACATTTCAAATTATGCTCCATCTAGAAAACTTTAATTTATGAGATATATATTATAATATCTATAAGCATTTTTGACATTTGTACATTCCACGTCAAAAAATATTGTTAATTTATTATTTATTATACCATATAGTGTCATATTATCACTTATTAGTATTTATTGTTCAGAAATTCAGAGTCATCTATTTAATGGGAAATGGAAAAGCATTTTCTGTCTGATTGCAATTTGTATATTCTTGGTCTAGGGATAAAAATGCAACTTCTACAAGTTGATCATAGAAAAATGTGGGTAATAATAAACAAAAATAACCAGTCTGTTTAACATTCCAGGCATTAATAATGCTATTTGATATACAGTTTACATTTGAAAAATAAAGCTAAATCCACGCTGGGTTGACGTTAAGGAAAATGGATGATAATGGTGAGATGGAGGAACCAAAACCCTCAGGTTTGTTCTTGAGGAGCTCAAAGCCACCGTGGTCTTTGAAGCCCTTGTTTCTCAAGGTGGATGTGTGTGTGGTCGTACCTTTTGGCTTTTCCTCGCTCTGTATTTCTCTGCCATTTCAGGAGGCACCGTAGCAGAGCCCTGTTCAGTACATCTCCCCGTTCCAGCCCTGTTTACCTTCACCAGAAGGATGAGCTGCCCCTAATCTCACCACAAATGGTTCCCCAAACAGCTTCTGTTCTGTGCTATAAAATTTGGGTTGGTTTCTGATTGACTGGAGAAAAAGTAGCTGTCAGCAGTGGTGTGACTGTGCTTTGTGTTTTATGGTTATCAATGACGTTTTGTTGGGTCGTTGTGGTCTCAAGTGTCAACCCAACTTTGAGTGCTCAAGAACCATACCCAGAATAAGCTGTATTTGAGGTAAAAATCTGAGGGTTTAAGACTGTTCTATGACATTAGGCCTGACAATTGAAATTTCAGCAAAAAGAAATGTACTTAGATACAGTATAACATGGGACTTGGTGAGAACAGAACAGTCAATGCCTTGGGGGAAGTCTGGTGGGGTTTGATGCCTTCTAGTCCTCAAGTTTTAGTTCTAGATTGGTGCAAAAAAGCTTCTTCCAGCATTGTGCTCTCCTCCTAAAGGATGGATGAATGCCAATTCAGCCAGTGCCATCTAAGGAAATGTCTTTTTTCAATACCTGTATCCTTCTGAAAGGCTTGTATTTGTAGCAATATCCAAATCTAACTCTGTTTTGTCGTAATACTGCACCTGGCAAACCAAGAGTGCTCGTACCTCTTTTCTGGACTGCCAGATCTACAATCGTAAATTCATTTTACTGTGAATGTAGTTGTTTTTGCAGCAGAGATTTATGGCGTTGGATTTCATTTGCAGTGCTGGAGAAGTCCCTGTTGATGCTACGGGATCGTACCCTCCAGTAATCCTCCTTTTCCAGGGAGAGCTGAGAGGCAAACGGTGGCCATGGCCATCAGTCTTTTGTGCTGGCAGAGCTTCTGCTGGACAGAGGGAATTCTCCAGGACAAATCAGGTGCTGTTTTAAACTGGCTTTGTGCTGTAAGCCCGGTGAATTGGAGAGTTCAGCCTCCATATCCAGAGATACATAAATATGCCCTGTGTGGTCTCCCAAGGGGAAGGGGAAATGTGGTTTTAGTTAAGTTGCATGGGAATTTAATTGAAAGATTTAGGGCAATGCCATAGAAGAGTAAATCATGCTTATGTGACACAAAGAAGATTTATAAAGCAAAATAAAACGACTTTAGCACCTTTACTTTTATAAATTGTTTGATATAAATGGAAACCTGTATTAGTCATTTTGTCTGCTGGTAATTAAAATAAACTAAAGGCTTCTATGTTTTACTGATTTTTCAGTCCTTTGGCGTAAAATTACAGGGAAGACAATAGCAAAGGTCAGGGTGTTCTCTGGATGGATCACACTTAGCTTCCTTCCCATGAATATTTGTATGAATTAAGCACACGCTTAACTTCATTCACGTAAGTAGTTCCTCAGAAGTACAGAAGGACTATTAAGTGATTCAGATTAAGCACAAAGCTTAGTGTAAGACCGGAGCTTGTATGGATGGTGGCCCCAAAATCTGGCCAGTCTCCAAGGCAGTGATGCTCCTGCGAGAAGGTCACTTGTAACACAGAAAAATACTTGGGGGTATTTCAGAAAGCTACGGTAGTGGTATTAGAAATGTGACCTTCCATGCAGGATTCGCAGGCATTAAAGAGTCCTGTATATATTCTATGCTGTGGCGTTGATAGGTCGAGATAAGAATACCATAATAGAGGTTGAAATGTTGGGGGGGTTGTGAGATGGTAAGTTAATGATGTAGCTGTTAATTTGAATTTAGGAGACGTTTTAAATCTAGGTTTCTTTTACAGAGACAAAAGTTGCAATTTAAAGCTCTTTGGTGGTCTAAAAACAGCTTAATTCTCTAGTAGCATGGTAATAAGTACTAATCCAGCTTATACAGTGATTGTAGTATGTCATGTTTGTGAAAGATTGCCTAACTCTGCTTTCTCTGGGTTTTATGTTAATTTTTTTAAATTAAACATAAAACCTTATAACATCTTTATGCTGAGATAAACTGTTCAATTTAACTTGCGCTCAAGCAGCAGCTGTCAGGAATTATCATGTTTCCAGCGTTCTTGCCATCACCTTGTGTCTCTACCTCCCGGATACACTCCGTGGGATGATGAAGCTCACCTTGTTAGGATTTATGAACTTAAATAATAACCCGAGGTAAAACCAACGTTGATGTCACACGGAATGACAACTGACATATCTTTATGTCGCACGTTACATTAGAATAAACTTTTCCTTTCCTCCCCGGGTAATAGGTGTTAAGTGGAAATACACTCCGGCGTATCCTCCAGTGCCCTGCGTGAGTCCATTAGCCATGTCCCTGGCTCCTCTGTGGGCATGTTCGTGGGGACTTGGGCTGTCAGGTGTTATTTAAGCTTAAAATGCTGGAGAAATTAGTTATTGCTGGTAGTTCATGGCAGTAAAGAAGCAAGTATAAGAGCATCTTGTATTTGTTGGGTTAAATTCTGGAAATGCTGCGAAGTAACGCAAGCAAATCGGGAAGGGTCTTTCCTAATAGTATTATCACTTAAATGGTTTTATTTTTTTATTTTTTTTTGCTCTAAGAAGCATAAGCAGTGTCATTTCAGGCTCTAAATCTGAATTTGCTAATAATCACAAGAGTTTTGTTATTGGTTAATTGGTGAGCTGGGCGGTGATAAGCGATCTGCTGCTTAGCTGTGTATTATCGCTTCCCATTTACAGTGGAGAAGTTTTGGGTCTGCCTCCTGCAAGCTTGCCAGGTTTTTGGCCTTTCTTGCCTTACCAGAAGCCACTCTCCAGCCCTCTTTAATGATGCTATTGAATTCCTCCTGTTTGTCCAAGCCAGTACTGCAAACACTCTTTTCCTTTTCCTATATTCCTTTTTTTTCAAATCAACTTTTCTTCTTTTCTTCTCTTCTTCTCCTAGTTATTCCTTTGTCCATCTGAGCGAGTTCAGATATTTCAGAGCTCCACGGTTTTGTCCAAGCTTAAATCTTGGATCTCCTTTCTCGTTGTTCACTCCATTTCCCTTTTCCGTCCAGTTGTCCTCTTAACCCTGGCACCCCTCTCTCTTCTCTTTCACTCTTGCTTCTGTGTTTTGCCTTGTTCTGCTTCCATGTTTTCAATCCCTGTGTGCTATCCCTTTTTTTCCTCTCTTCATTTCAACACAGCCCATTTCATTGAGGCTATCCTGCATCAGCTCAGTATTCTTCCTAACTCATCGCAGAAAGAGATTTTCTGAAAAATCAGTAAAGGATAAACTCTAATGCAATCCATAAATAGCCACCATTGTGCCAAGCAGCCATTTAATCTAATTTTTGGAATATTTGGGGTATGTTTTCTCCTGTTTCTATTTTATTTTGTCACCGTATTATTTTTTTTCCTCTTGGTGTGGCTCATAATAAACCTGCACTCATATCTTAATTGGAATTCTGTTGACAGTCCCTTTAGAACGATCAAATATTTGATGAACACGGCAATAACATTCATTTCTTGCTTTCCTGAACCTTTCGGATTAGCATTGACTCAGGTTGATGAAGATGGATACGGGGTCTGTTCTCTAGGAGGTGTTTGTTCTGTAGATACAGATTATCTGAGAATGGTGTGTGTTAGCATAGGTGATACTATTTTATATATATAAATATATACATACACACACACGTGTGTGTGTATATATATATGTATGTATATGGCTATTTGGGGAACTTCATGAGTTTTAAGGTTGACAGCCAGGATCAGAAGTTTTTAATATTAGCGATGTCTGGTTGGCAGTTATCTTGAACACAAAATCCGTATAAAATTGGGAAGAATAGGAATAAAAATAGGATAAAGAATAGGAAGAATGAGAATAAAGATAGGAAAAGAGAGGAAAGATTTTTGAAAAGAATTAAAAGTTGAATAAATTAATTCTGAATCTGAATCACTAAAATAGTGGATAGCCAAAAAAAAAAAAATCCATCTCTGTTGAAAAGTAGTTTATTATAGCTTAATGTTTTATGTGCAATAAATACCTGTTCTCACTTTTTTTTTTAATCCCTTATGATGAGAAATGTATAACAAAATTTTCTATGCCTCTGCAGTTCTCTGTAGGTTGAGGATTCGGTTTGTTTGAAAGCGGTGCTAGCCAGGGGAGAGGAGATGCTCAGTGAATGCAGGGAAATCTGCCACTGGTTACAGTAGGGTCACATTTTTGCATTACCCATTTAAATACGTTCATTTTCTGATAGCCTGGTAAGATATAGGAGGCTAAGGTAGCAGCTTGGTAGCACTGTTTGTGTCTTTTTATAGAACTGAAGGATGTGTGCGGTGTTGTGGGCTGGAATAGCAGGAGTGCTGCGGCAATGCTGGGGTGCAGGGGTAGAAACAACATGTCATTATAGAAGATACCTAATAAAAATGTGAAAATAAACCAGGAAAAGAGTAAAAAAAAAAATAAACCAGACCGTACTAGATAAGTGCACTGCATAAATCAAAAGGGTTTATGTCATAACATGAACATGTGCCATTCCTGCTCATATATTGAATTTCAGTAGTTGGTTGCATAAAGAAGTAAAGTGTAATGAAACTGGCAAGCAAAGTATTCCCTAGTCAGCCTTATCTTTGTTCCATTTGTCCTTCAGATACAGCTTTTCTTGCCTTTTCCAATTCACTCCATCCAGCTTTTTTTTTCTTTTCTCCTTTTTTTTTTTTTTTTTTTTTTATTTTTTTTATTTTGCATCTCTCTGTAACGGAGCTGGGAAGACCAATGAGATTTGGTGCTTTTTCTACTTGGGTTCTTAGCAGCTGCTTTTTAAGAGATCAAAACTTCCAATGCTGCTACACGGTATTAAGGCTTAGCTATTGATGTGTCCCTATAGGGGTTATGTTTTTCTTGGGGAGGGAGAGACGGGGAGAAGGGGAAGGGGTGACCCCTGCGAGCATGCTCCCAGCCAGTGAACACTGCTCTCCTTGTTTTTCAGGATCCTCTTTGCGAGCTCGGTGCTTAACCTGGCTGAACTGGCTGCCCTCCGCCCTGACCTTGGCAAATTGAAAAAGGTCCTCTACTTCCATGAGAATCAATTGGTATATCCTGTCCAGAAATGCCAAGAGAGGGATTTTCAGTATGGATACAACCAGATTCTTTCATGGTAGGTAATTCTCGCACCTCTCCGTGTTATTTAAGGTGTCCTACAGCATCGTCAGACTGAGGAGTCCTCCTCTGTATAAATGACGACTCTGTAGCAAACCAAGGTACCAACAGAGTCCCAAAGAGAAGGTGACAAAAGTGCTGTGGCAGAAACCATCTGCTCTATACTCAATTTCTTATATAAAGTCTACTGATGCTATATGGGGTACCATAGCATACCAATATCTTGGTCATAAGCAAGANTTTTTTTTTTTTTTTTTTTTTCCACCGATGCTTTGCAAAGCTGCAGCTAATCGGCTCCTGCTTGGCCATGGCTTTTAGTGCATCCGACTGAAATTATATAGAGGGTTTTAGGGAAATAAACAGAAATTAAAATGTACTGCAGCACTTTCCTTGTGAAGAGAGGGGCAGTAAACATACCAGATAAATCCTTATATTTCTTTTCATCTAGTATTCAGAAATTGTGCAGTGTTAAAATACCCAGACGTTTTAAAGGCTGCGGTCCTTTATTGTTGCTAAAAACAAATGTATTTCTCAAATCTGAGTTAATGAAAGAAGTTAATAACAGCAACGCTGGAAAGCTTTGTGGTTAGGCACTGTATGAGCCTAAGTGAAACAGCAACACTCAGTTGTTTGGACTAAAATAATTCATTCCCATGTTCTTTCTGAGCTATCTGTTAGAATTATTTGGAATAGGGATGGAGCTTTTTAAGGTACAAATTCAGCTTTTGCATCTTTATAACGTAAGCCAGTTGATGCAGAAACTTCTAGAATAATGACCTGTGTATACCCTGGCCATCCTGTAGCTGCTTCCGTCACAGCTTTTGCAACGTGTTTCACTTACTGAGCAGGAAGGATGGGAAAGTTTTGGAAACAGGAGCAGCTGTTTTCAGATTATATATAAAAAAATAAGTGTGGTTTTTGGCAAAGGGGAAAGGAATATTTTTTCTGTATATATATTTGGCTTTATTATGGCACATATCTATTGTAAGCTGATATTTATCCTCAAAATATGCATTTTTTGAGATCATAAAACTATCTTTTTTTTCACCTTAAAAAAAAAAGACTTCTATAGATGCTCCATTCTTTCTCCTTCAGCCTCTCCAGTAGCTTCTCCATGTAGTGGTATAATGTTCATCTGCCTTTTTTGTTGCTGTAGAAACCCCATTTTTAACAGCAGAGATCATCTCCTCTGTACTGTTTGGAAATACCCCAGTGGTCATCTGCAAAGAAATGCCACCTTCCAAATCTGTTAGAAATGGGAAAACAGATCTTCCCACATTTACCCAGGGGTTTTGGAGACAATTCCAGTTGGAGCAATCTGAATCTTCAGGTTGGTGCTTTGAATCATTAAGAAAGAGAATTTTTTTTTCTCCCTAGTGATTCTGTAGAGTTAACGTAATAAAATCAGGCTTTTCAGTGATGCCCGAGATGCCTTTTCGCTTCTCAGACATTGACGGTGACAGAATCTTCCTGATTTGCCGGGATTATTGCCGAACCTCTAGGAAAAAGTTGGTCAGTTCTCATTCTTGACCAGACAGCAGCGGGAGGTGGGGAGGATGAATGACAGCCTCTCACCCAAATATACTTTTCATCAGCCTGGTGATTTACGAACGCATCTCCTCAACATATCTTAAGACCCGTAGGTCTGTATGACAATATCTGACACATGGAGAAAAGCACCTGGCCGTAAGGTATTTCTCACCTCTGCTTGCGGTGAGTGTTTGCCAGCGTAGCTACGATGGTGTTAGCACTTCCAGGGTAAATTTCCAGATATTTCAGGTTTTTTGATAGCTTCTCATTTTCTCCAAGTGGAGAAATAATACTTAAGTTATCATCTAACTGCATCTCAAAATTATCTATTTGATTTTTAAACACAATGCTAAGGAACAAAAAACATCGCATTAATATGCCAGATTGTTTCAAAGGTTTTTTTTTGGTACTATGTGCTATGTATTTTTTATATATTTTTATATATCTATATATATATATATATATACACACACACACACATATATAATTGGTGAATATACTTTTAATCTGGATTATGTATGCCTAGGTTAAAATAACATTCTATTTCTCCAGTATTCTGCTACCTGACACACTTGGTCAGTTGGAGGTAGGTTAGCCAAAGGTAAGATGTCCTTCGATGTGAAGGATAATTTCTAAGGAATTTTCATCTTCTTCCAAGTTTACTTCTACAAAAGTCATATTACGGTGGGCCTTATCTGTTTATAATGTTTTACAGACATAATGGCAGTAATATTATTCTTACTATTTTATGAATAAAAAGTGATCCACAGAGAATAGGATGTGCTCCTTTAGAATAATAATAATAATAAATTATTACTTAGTTAAAAAAGAGTTTAAAAATATTGCAAAGTATGAATAGAGAGAAATCAAGACCTTTCTAAGGTACGTATGCTACTTTTAATTAATGTAAAAAAGGCTGATTTTAATTAGCATTCTTCTTGCACCTTTTGTTTGTTTATGAGAATATGTATCCTATTTCCATTGCATTTAAAATTTTTCTCTTCCTTTTGCAGCAGCAGCAGCACATTCATTAATCTTAACCACTTTTTACAGTTTGGTTGCTGATGTTGTGGTGTTCAACTCTGCTTTTAATATGGAATCGTTTCTTACATCCATTGGAAAATTTATGAAGCTGATTCCTGACCACAGACCTAAGGATTTGGAAAAAATAATCAGACCGAAGTG
This sequence comes from Syrrhaptes paradoxus, assembly GCA_013400615.1. Lineage (NCBI taxonomy): Eukaryota > Metazoa > Chordata > Aves > Pterocliformes > Pteroclidae > Syrrhaptes > Syrrhaptes paradoxus. Next base: position 96,654 of record VZTO01016274.1, on the reverse strand, counting down.
CCAAGTTCTTTATTTTCCAGTCAGGTTTCCTGATGTGAGCAGGTTAGTACATTTTCCACGTCATAAATTGCCTCCAGCCTGTCAACACTCTCTATTTATGGTGACGTTCTAACTAATCAGCTAAAGCATCGTTAATGAAAAAGTTTGATAATATGCAAAACCCCCTAATTGATAAATGCGTTTCAGTAATCAGAGGCTATTCTGGCTGCTTCTGATCTGCCCAGCCTGTCCTTAGCGTGTGTTGTACAACGTTTCATCGTTCGGGATGAATGATTTCCCACTTGTTGGAGTGATTTCCCACTTGTTCTACTCTGGAAGGAGTCGCCTGCTCGTCAGCTCTGTATATATTTATACAGGAGAGGTCAAGGAGGAGAAAGAGATGCTAGAGAACAGTAAAAGCGAGAAGCTATAGTCAAGAAGCTATATTTCCCTCTGTGTTGCAGTGGGATTTTATTCCCTCCTCCCTCCCCTACCTTTGCTTTGATTGCTTTGCAGGTAGGCGAAAAGCATCCCAGGAGCAGGGAGCAGGCTTGTAGACGTTTGCCGCAGCGGTAGTTGCTCTTCAGTCTTCCTCGGTTACTCTGAAGGACGTTTTTTATTACCCTTGTTTCGGAGCCTGTCTTGAAATTAGTGGTGGGTTATGTGGCTCAAAGGGGACATTCGCTAGATCCTTTTCACTTTTGATTAAACCTGGCACAATTGTTTTTCCTCTTATAAGGAACTCTCCTCCCACCAAACAGGAACTTTGCTTCAAGGGGACTGGTACTAAATAGAGTATGATTCTGCAATTCAATTATCCTCTTCAAACCTGCACAGTGCTGGGTATTTTATTTTTTTTTTTTCTGAAATAAGGATGTAAAGCACTATAGTGACTCTTCAAGAGTCTGCCTTTTGGTCTGATAATAAGTTCTGCTCATACTTGAGATCTTTCTCCCTGACTAGCTTGTACTTAGAGTTATTTCAAAGACAATACACATTTGTGGTAGCTTGGGGTAGAGAGGTTTTTAGTTCAAGAGCTGAGGTCGTGCACTCTGTTGATGTTCGTGCTGCAAGGTTTGGGTTTCGGTATCTTGGAAGACTTTATATTCTGAAATTTAAAAATCAACATCTAAAGTTAAGTCTTTAAACCTAGATTTATAGCAAGTGGGTTCAAATCCTCCGATGTTCTTTCAGGACTTGGCTGCCTGGATGGCATGGAGATCAGTTCCTATGTTACCTTTGAGGATCTATTGTTGCTTCTTAGAGACCATGTTTTTGAAGAGTGGGGGAATGCTCTGGATGCCTTGCATATTTGATATCGAGCCATGTGAAACGGGTCTCGTGGTTTTGGCATCCCTTGGCAAGTCATGTGGCCCAAGACTAGTTTTGGAGATGAAGTTGTGATAATCCTGTCTCACATATTAAGTCAACTCTTTCGGATTTGTCAGCCTTGGCAGATGGGGTCAAACAAGACCTGACAAATTGTTCATCCAAAGTAGAAGGTGATGAGGTGGGTAAAATCGTTAGACTACCACCCAGACTGCTCAAGTGGAAAGATCCCATCATGCTGTATGCTCTTGGTGTCCTGCTCTTGCATTAAATTTCATCTCATGAAGCAGGACACCTTCCATGTTTTTATTGTGGTTGTTGCACTTGAAATTATATCTGAAAGCTATTTTCAGCAGTGATGGGCAAAATTAAGATGTTTATAAAAAACCTGACTGTGTCAGCAGAGTAATTAGGAACACCAATTAATATCATCTCTAGTATTTCTAATATATTTTTTTATTTAACAACTAACTCTTGATGCAAGCTCTATTGGTTTTTTTTTAAACAAAATTCAATATCATCACAGTATTAAAAAAAAAAAAGCAGAAGAAAGGACTGCTTCTGCAGAACTCTGAAGTTCTTGGGGTTTTGACCTATATTTATTATTTCTTTACAAGGTCATGTTTTAAATAAAGTTGGATGCACCTGTGGCAGTCGAATGCTGGTTTTTAATTTAGACGGTATTAGTATAGTGACTGAATGGAGATTGAGGAGAAAAAGGTTAAGAAAAATTGTGGCCAAGCTAAAATTTATAAAGCAAGCTCTTAGCCCAGAGTGTTTTTCAAGTTATTTTCAAATGGTAATTTGCTTTATCCAAACCAAACTCATACAGTGTAAGTAAGTGATTATTTGCATGACTGACAATAATTTCAGTGCCTGAAGTCTTTTGAAAATGCATAATTTTGCTGAGATGTTGGGAAAATATTTTAAAATTCTGAAGGCAAAATAACCAGGGTGATTTTTTTTTCTTTCTTTACTTTGACCTCTTTTATTTTGCGTGCAAACATCTTAGGGTGTGTTTGTGTCTTAAACATAATCTTCATTTGGATTTAAGAGAGAGGTAATCTAAGAAATGATCCTCACGCATGTGACGGTGATCTTTTAAAGATTATTTTAGATTAATAGTGCAATTGTAGGGCAAAATAAAATATATCTAACCCTTGATCCAAACTAGTGTAATAAAGGAGCATGTCACATGAGTTCATCCTGTAACTTATCAACCTTTTAATGTAATTAGCGTAGATGATGGGTACACAAACCAGCTCAAGCAGCACAGTGAGTGAGCACTTCGGAGTGAAGGTGTAATGATGAAGGATACCCTAGGAAGTACTTGTGAATGCTGTTAGATATACCATTGTACGTATGGCTAATCTGTATTTAAATATTTCAGATGGGCACCTACTCACTGCTTTTCTACTTCTGAGAGGAAGTTATCAATTCTTTTTTTTATGGAATCATCTTTTTGAGAAATACTTGTTGTAAGGGCAGGTATTGGTGTTCCCAGAACAACCAACCGGACTGTAGTCCTTATCTGACAATGAGAAGAGATGAAAGGATTTGAGGATTTATCAGAATAAGAAATTTACTGACCTAATCCTCCTGTTTTCTGGTGCCACAGCTACTCCAGGTATATTCATCCTCTGTAATTTCTGCCTTTGAATTCTTCTCTTTGGAATGAAGTCTGTTATGTAGAAATACATATTGGAGTAGTTCTAAGTTTGGAGACAAAAAAAAAATCAACAACCCTCCAAGTTAAGGCTGTCCATTCGCAGTGCATCAGTATTGCAAGGGATGGAGACCAGTAGCTGATCCGATGGGCCATGTGTGCTGCGTATCAGGCAGGGGCTTTGTAACACAGTGAATTAAATACGTTGGAATTCACACTTATATTGTCACTGGATTAATTTCAGTAGATTTTTTTATTGTAATATAAATAAAACCTTTTTTTTTTCCCTGTACCATCAACAGTCTATTTTGATACAGTGTTTCCACTTTTGCACTGGAAAACTGTGGTCGAGGAAGAAAATCCTCTCTCTACCAATGTTATCTTTGGTGCTCACATCTCTGTACATCAGCAGATCCTGGTGGAACACCTCTGGAAGGTCTTTGTGCAAATTTTATACGAATTCTCTCAACCCATCTGCATCTATCCCGTTGGCAAAGCAGGGTCAGATTAGGTACCCCTTGGAATTAATTTCAATGCAAATTGAAATATAGATTTGGGTTATTATATTATAGTATTGTAGTATGTCTTTATTATTATTACAGTGTGGTTGGAAAGAAAGATGTTTTATAAGCAAGAATGAAGTAACACTCCTAAGAGCTCAGAATGCACATTGGACTAAGGTGGAATAATATAAAAGAAACATGAGAGGATGAGGATTACAGCAGAAAATAAAAATAGCTTCTTTTAAGTGGAACTTGTTAGCGAGTATCTTGTATTATCTGCGTTGCACATTTTGAAGTAGAATTAAGGATTTTTGACTGTTGTTTCTTCATTTGCTTTTATAACTTGCTACCGTTAACAGGATATTTTCAGCCATTTGATTTTATATTTTTTTAGTTATAGTGTAAGAGAGGCAGAATTTGCCAATTTAGAGAGTACTTCAGGGCCAGTCAAGGGAGTTCCTGACTAAAGCAGAAGTTTTTAAAAGATGCTGGCAGTATCCCTCATACAGAAATATGACTGTCACATGTGGGGGAGCCTGGTTTGGGGAAATTAAAAAAAAATACGCATCACCAGGCTCGCAGGGCTGAACTTCATACTTCTGTTTAGATAAATAAGAGGCTCCCCCCTTCCTTTGTCATCCTAACGCTATGCAATAGCTTTGTGCTAGAAAAATACAGATATCAAGAAGCAAGGAGAGAGTTGAATCCAGAAGAGCCCAGAGCTATGGCTGGGCACTGGGGACGTGTCTATGTTGCACAGAGGGATGCTCAGCACTGGTACCCAAGCGAGCTCCAGTGAACTGCCTTGCCTATGGGAAGCAGTATACCTTAGAAAAGCAGTTTTTGTCTAATTAGCCTTCCGGTGAAATAGCATCTATTAGCTTAGGTGCAGTACTATGCTAATGAGAGCGATTCTGGTGGTGAGGCTGGGTACCGCCGTTGGTGGTGGCTCAGGCATCTCGAGGTGAGCCATGGTGGGCATCGCCACCCTGCCACCGCGCTTTATGGGTAGTTAGCATAATTAGAAAATGCCAATAATCTGCTCCGACCTTGGGGCTTGCTGCTGAAGAACTGGGTGATGGAAATGACTCCCCTAAATGTCTTTCCTCCTCACCGGCCGCGAGCGGGTTTGGAGGGTTGGTGTTGGCACGCAATGAGGGCGAGGGATGCTCTTGAGATCTGGGATGTGGCACCTGTTAGGGGGACAGTGCACTATGAGTTGAAAAGGATTATAAAAAGCAGTCTTTGGGTTGTGGATTGGTTATCTTCTGCATCTCCGGGAGCAGTGCAAGGTGCAGATGGACGCGCCTAGAGCGAGGGGTTGGGTGGTTGTACAAAAGGTGCCTCAAGCATTGATATTCGATGGTGCTTCCTCCACACTTGTTGTTTGGAGGGGATGATGCAGGAGTTTTCCTTTGGATTAACAGAGGAGTAGCTGTTGTCCCAGACTGGCTTTCCAGGCAGAACATGCCAGTTTTATCCCCCAAATTATTTATCCCCAGGATTCTCCAGCAGCAGCAGACTGAGAGTGCCCTCCTAGAGGAGAGCCTAACGGAATAGCCTGCTGGGATGGATTCATTTTGCTAAACTTTCTAAAAAATCATTTCTTTTTATCTATTCAGGGACAAAAGCAGTTTTACTGACTCTCTTTTATCTGTCGTATAGGTATTCCGCTAAACGCTATCATAATAACCATTTAGTCTGACAATAGCTCACAAGGATACTTAAGCAGAATTCTCTGTGCAACCTAGTTTTTTTTATTATGTTGGGTACTGCTCATGTTGCATACAACACATTCCCATAAAACTTGCGTTTTGTATTTACAGAGAAATTTCTCTGGAGAGTTAAGGTCTTGTAAAACATTCTTGTTCTACAGCATGAACGAATTATTATACTCTGGGGCATTGAAAGTGAAGTGTACTGAAGAAAAGAATTTTTTCATTAAAATGCAGTTTATATTGATAAAACAGATTACTAGCATTTGATGAAATGTGAAACTTGGATCTACCCATATCGCTAAATCGCCAGTAGGTTTATTTTGGCAAGAAGAATAGTATGTAATGTATATCAGGACCAATCATTATACAGTACCTGTTAGTTTTGTATTAGATTAAATTGTCTTTCACTAAAGTACTTGGAAAAAAAAAAAAAACACAACCCTACGATATCTGTATCTTGAAGTAGCAGAATGTGGTAACCAAGAATATTAGAAAATAAAAGCTGTCGTGTTATCAGTTTTGGCACAGTCATTTATCAATCAGTATTTTAAACATTGACAAGTGGTAATTTAATAGGGAATGACCCTGTTGGCAGGAAGTTCTAATGACAGATGATGCAAACTCATTTATCACTATGGGGTTGTGCTGGCTTCTTACCTTTCTCAGTATCACAGCTCATATTTTCCAAGTCTGGGATGTGAGAAGCCACAAAGGGCAAAACCTGTGGCACTGTGCCTATAACCACTCCCATCTAATCTGATTAACCCCTTAGCTGCAAATTTCTCTGCAGCATCACTGGTAAGATCTCAAAGTTCTGATGCTGATTTAAATACCGTTTGATTTTTAAATAGGATTTGCTTTAATACTTGCAAGCACTTTCCCGTAGTCAATTTTTTTTTTAGAAACGTTCAAGTTGTGTCACTTTGAATGCAAAGTTGAGACACACTGGTACTTGGCTTTCAAAACCAAACCACGTTCTAATAATTAATAGCACATTTCATTAGCAGGCATTAAAAATATTACATAAAAATATTACATGCAGTGCCCTATACAATGGGCAGCTGCTATTATCATTATTATTATTGTTATTATTATTATCATTATTAGTATTATCCTCATCATCATTGCTACTCGGGAAGGAAATGGATGCATTCAGAAGTTTAATTGATTTGTGCATATTCATGTGGGAAGTCAGTGGTAGAGTCACGACTGGCCTGGATTATTGTGCCCTTCCATGCATAATAATTTCTCTGCAGCTTGTAAAGAGAATAGACTACCTCGCTGTAGTCTGTGTGGGCATTTGGAGTTGAGGGATGTGATGGGAGAGGAGGTGAAAGCGATGCCTTCATCAGCAACTGGTGTGGATGAAGCTTTCAATTCTTCTGTGAATACCTGTCATATAGTAATTCAGATATACTTACAATAGAAACAATGATGTATTTCCACAGTATCAGAAGCTTTCATTAATTTGATATGATTTAAAAAAAAACCGTAATAAATACAAGCCTTTTTCAAAGCATAATAAATGCAAGCCCTGCTTTGGGTTTTCTCCACTTTCCTACCTTGGTTCTCCATCTATTCTTTCTCTTTTCCTTTCTCCTCAAGGCTGGGATCAGGTTAAATATCATCCCAATACAGGATGATTCAGACATGAAATAATTTCAGAGTTTACATCAAATTGTTGTCGTAAGAATCAGCAAAGTTTAAATATTAAATTTTTAAAATTAAAAATTCCATTGAATGGGTTAAAATTGTCATGGCAGACAAAGTAAAGCTGGTGTTTGTTTGGTGTTGTGGTTTGTTTTTTTTTTTTCTTAAAGTGGAAAAGGCTCTTCATTAATGCTAAGATCCTACAAAATCCTAAATTCCCTTGTTTTCACTGCAGTCCGTGGTAGCTGAGGGCACTTGGCATCGTGTTAACACAGGTGGAAGGAGGTGGCACAGAAACCTGACCGCTGGCATGGAGCGATGGACTGTGTCCAGTTCAGTTCCGATCCCTGCGAAGGTACAAACTTAAATCCTTCACATGTGTGAAAGATGGTTTTTATAGACAAAGCTGTTCCTGCTGAATTTTGCATTTCAAAATACTGCCCTTCAACGTTTGAACAGTTCCATATTTTTTTTCTTGTGGAATACATGAATATTACATACAAGTGGAGATGGGGTTGTTTTGTTTTGTTTTGTTTTGTTTTTCTTTAAAGTGATTTTATGCTTCCGGAGTTGTAACAGAGAGGGAAGCAGTCATGTTGGGCATATTAGTTCTTAGCAGCTACATGAGGCAGTGACAGCACCTCGTTGCTTAAATATTGCGGGCATTTGTTGTTGTAATGTAATGGAAAAAAAAGTAGGTGATGTGCTAGAAATGGCAGAAAATATAAGGAATAGGAAAAACAGCTGATTTTTTAGAAAATCGTCACTGAGAATGCAAAGTCTTTCCAGAAATCATTTTTTAGGGGAACGAAAGAATCTCTGTTAAAGGTTGTGGCAATATCTTTAGAAAAGGCCATGATTCTTTTTGAATGTACTATTGGTTTGAGAGGGGGAAAAAAAAAATAAAAAACCACCTTGAAAAAAAATTAAAAAAACTCAAAAAAAAACAAACCAAGGAGCTTTTTAAAGACTGGCAGAATTGCAGCTACGCTTGCAAATTGTTATTAAATATGAATCTAAATCTTTAAGTGGGTTGGATCTGCTTCGAGCACTGTTGCGTGCTGGCTTGCAGGCAACCCATTCCAGTTAGAGGTACTGTTAGATGGAAGTGGCACTGGAGAATGTGCTAAGAAGTTCTATAGGAATTGCAGAGAATAAAGAGAACAAAATTGCACGATGGAATACATAAAATTGCAGTTTTAAGTTTGAAGAGGAAACTTGAACCGTAGCTCTCCAGTCCTGTGGAGATGACCTGTGTGTAATGTGTAAGAACAATTTAACACAGATGTTTTATTTATACATAGCCAAATGGGAAGAAGTTAAATGATTTTTAATTTTGCCAAATCACGGATAATTTCTTTGTTGTGCAAGGAGCATTTTAATATGTTTAGGTTTTTTTTTTCTTCTTTTGCATTTGTAACTAGGAATACTTAATATTTTATATGTTGGACATTTCTCCTGCTCAGTTGTGACTCCCAGGTGAGATAATCCTCCTCTTCTTCTCTTTAAATAATTTAAATAGCATACATTTAAAAATATGAAAATCCCAACATAAGCCTACCAGAAGTGCTTTTTAAGGTAGCAGGCTGTTGGATTTACTATTGAAAGGATGCGTGCCTAAATAGTAATGAGGGTTCATCAGCGTTTTGGGCTGAGGAGCACCAAGTAGTAGGGATGTGATTTGTAGAGCTATGGGAGGTCCGAGTCCAGTAGCACTTTCCTAGCTTTTCCTTAAGTATGTATGAGAAAAGATCTTTGTGCTGCCTTTTTTAGTGATGGAGCATCTTGTGTGTTGAGCGATCCCTATTTGCAGCAAAGGAGGTTTGGATATTGTATCACAAGATATTATTGTGCTCAGTTGGTTTTTCAGGCAAGGTTATAGGCTTTAACGATAGCCAGGAAGGATGAATCAGATGTTAAGTACAATCAAACAACCTGTGGTTAATTTTAAAGTGGATTTCTCATAAAACTGCCAGTTTCCTATAAGATGATTCCTAAGCAGTATTCAGGTCAGGCTTGCAGAGAACTAAGGACTTTATCCGTCTTTGGCTTACCTTATATATTTTCAGCCCCCCTTTCAATCTTGGGACTCATCAGCAGACCATGTTTTCTCTGTTTTTGTTGCTGCCCAACTAGCTGTGGAGTTAAGGGTATGTAGTGTGTCACCATCATTCATGCCAGAGCCCTCACAGGTGTCTTAGTGCTGGTTCTGCAGATGTTTAGACCACTTGCTGCTGGAGATGCACCAAGCAGCAGTACAGCTGCACCATCATAAGCAAACTTGTGTGATTCTTATATGCAATAGAAAAGATTTTTTTTTTGAAAGATACAGATTGGTATGGCTATGTAAAGCACTGAAAAATTGTATGTTTCTGGTCACCTGCGTACAAGAAAGATGAATTTAAACTGTGAAACAGGTACGGAGAATTGCTGCTGGGAGAATCTGTATTGTGAGAGATTAAAAAGAGTATGGTTCACTTGTCCTAGCAAAATAAAGGTTGAGAAGGGGATATATGTTAATCTTTATAAATACTGTCAGAGGATAAATGCCATGAAAGAGGAGGAATTATTTAAGTTCTGGGATAATCCTTACAACATCCACTGGGTATAAATTGGTCATTATTAAAGGACTCAGACTGGAAATAAAAAAACAAAGTGTGTGTAGGGAGGTTGGTTGTTTTGGGTTTTGTTGTTTTGTTTTTGTTTTTTCTTTCCTAAGAGGCATTTAGTTTTGAAGTTACTGTTGAAACACTGTTGAAACTTAAGAGGGATTTGATAAATTCATAACATAGTTGGTTAAACAATATAGGAGTAGTGCCAGGCAGTTGCAGGTGTTTGCTGTGATGAGATCCCCAAAATGAGGAGGTGAAGAGATGGACTATGAGATGGTCACATCCTGACTGCAATCCTGAGACCATAGTCTTGAGACCTGAACTGGTCCGTGAAGGAGGTCTTGTATTTCCAGCGTCTGTAAAAGACACAACAGAAGACCAGTCTGTTCTGTGTGCATTTATCTTGTATTTCATTAATCAGATGCTTCGTAGATGAGCAGCATCCTATAAGGTATGTCATGCTCATATGTTCAACCTCTCACTGTATTTGGAATCAGGAGGAGTTTTCATTAACCAGATTTGTAATGATGAGGGTGGGAAGGAAAAAAATTGAGGGGAATTTCTTTGCTTCTATCTATATGCTGGGGTCATCAGGACATTTTAGTGCTTTTGAGGAAAGCCAGAGCTTTTGGTCCATCTTCTCCTCTTTCTTTGACACGCCACAGGTTTTGAAGCATTGGTCTTGGACTTTTTTTTTTTTTGTGGCACCCTGAGCATCCTTCCGAAGGGAACGCAACCTGAGGTGGTACACAGGGTGGACAACTGCGGTGCTTGGGAGAATATTAGGTGAGATGTGCTTCAGCAAGAATCATCTTCAGGGAAAATGTTTTGAGTATTGTGGTGTTGTGAGCATCCTTCTCCGTTTTGCCTCAGTTTACTTTTGCTCACTGAAGCATTTGGATGAGATTCTTCTGTTGAGCTCATTGGAGTCAGAATGAGTTTATTTTAAGTTTCTTATTTTGATGAGTCTGGATGGCTCTTTCATTTTCATCCTGGTGTAGAGTAGTTTAATACTAAAATTGCCTCAATCTGTGCTAGAAGCAAATGAATCACAGAAAGAAGAAATTTTTAGGCAGTAATTCCTTCCTGGGACTGAAATTTTATCTGTCCTTCATCAAACTTCATCACAGGTCTTTGGGTTTCGGAGTTCTGTTATACTATCTGTCATCTGATTTTTGAATTGCCAATCTTGAACTATGTGACTATATATGGAAAAGAGAGGATCTGACCCTTTTTGGGTGCCTAAACCATCTTCCTTTTGTTGCCGATGAAAGGAGGAATTATGTCAGGACTTGTGGTAACCTAGTCACCAAAAAACCCACTAAAAAAAATAAAAATATTTTAAAAATCATTTAAAAAAGGCAATAGCAGGTAAAAAAAATATATTTTTTTTTTGGAAAAAGTTGCATGATATCGATAAAGTTGCCCAGCATTAATGTCATTAAAACTGGATGCCTTTGGTTCTGAAAGCAGCCAAGCTCTTTTCAGAGCTACTCGGTGCTGAACTTGGCGCATCTATACGTTAGCAACTTATTATTCCGCTGGCGTCCCTTCGTTTGGGCTAGCAATAAGTCCTGTTCAGTCATTGTGCTGCAGAGGAATGTTTAAAGCCGCGATGTGCATTGGAATCTGTTTGTTTGCGGCAGATGATTTGCCGGAGCTTTGATGCGCAGTCACTTTCTGACATTTGTGTATTTCAGCAGTGAACAATGTAAACTCATTTTCTGAGCACTTTGATTACTTGCGCATAGCAGTGCCCGTGGCATGTGACAGAGAAGAGCACTCTATCCACTAATCAGATAGATATGCTTCAAGCGTATTTACACAAAATAATGAAAACAGCTGTTAGATACCTTTAAACTTGAGTGTGTTTTGTTATTAATCTACTAGCCCGTACACATGACACTATAATTCTTCGCTCACTCAAGTTGCCTTTAATGACACAGTAATAAAACGGAGAGGGATGAAAGTAATGGAATTGTAGAATGTAATGCCTCAATTGTTCTACAGTGTCTTCCTTTTTGCCAAAATAAACCACAATTAGGTCCATATGGTGTTTTGAAGTTTTCAAGCAATGACCCTAATAAAAAGTAATGAATTTCTGACAAAAGAAAGCATGGTGCTCTTTTAAGCAGATATCTTCGCTATTGATCTAGTTATGATTGCAGACTGATATGCTAATAGAAGAAGAAAGGTTCAACGTGCCTGGTACAAGCACTTTCATTTGTGGTTTATTTTACTCTTATGAAATTCAGATTGAAAAGGTAGAAACATGTTGTAATCCATCAGTTACAACTCCCTTTTAAAAAGACCTACTACAAAGAAAACAAATGGATCTTTCTAAAGAAAAAAAAATAAAAATGGGAGTTTGGAAAGCATTTGTTAACTTGAAATTTCCAAAGCCCGTGTTAACTAAGAGGATGCCTCACAACAATGAAGATGCTTTGTTTGGCTATGGGAAATTTGACTTGAGCGCTTTACTGTCTTGAGAGGTCTGAGCTCTGTTATTTCACTCTTTAAACCTTTTCATGGGGGAATTGGAGTGACGCTTCTCTTCATCTAGAAAATCGAACTGTCCACGGAGCAGTTGTTAGGTAAGTGCAGATACTCAAACGCAATGACTAAGGAGAATGTGCAGCTCATCCTCGAATATACTACATAGCTATGGGCAACCATTAAAAAAAATGGTCAATATTATTCCAGTGTAGTAATAGTGATGCCTGGTAATCAAGTCTTAATAAAGAGAGGAGAAGGCAGGTTCTGGAAGGAGTTACCAGGAGAAGGAGAAAATAAATGGCTGATTTGATGAACCTTCACTGTTAGTGGTTGCTGAATGAATGTTCATTCCACATAAATGACTGAATCGAAAAGCATCTGCCGGATAATGTATATTATTGGCATTATTTTAACTGGGAGCAGTGTAGTTAATGTTGAGCAAGGCCTGTAGTCTTGCAATGTGAAGCTATTCAGAGCATCCTTTCAGGAAAATCTGCCTTGTCTACCTTCGATCACTGCTAGAAGCTGTCTCTGAGTGGCTCCTTCACTGGTAAATTAGGATTCCATTTATTTGATGGGCTAATTTCTCTGTTGCCTCTTTTCTCACCATTGAACTGCTTTCAGGCTTCCCACTCTAATCTCTACTGCACCATTGGAAAATAATATAATTTTAGCCCCAATAATCATTACCATTTTTTGTTTATGTTTGCTGCCTTCTGCATGGGTGATTTCTCCATCTCCTTCTCTATCACGCTTGCGTATGCCTACTGTCTTCGTCTTAATAGAAAAGAGTCTTGATCATGGGTAAAACTTTATCCTTGACAACGTATCTTACTTTTATAAGCAAGGTAAATGAATTGCTATTTATTCCACCACTTTTCTTCTTTCTGCAAATAGATACTCTTTTGTAATTTCTCACCTTCTTGTACTGGATGCCTCAATGAGATGTAAGTGATTAAATTTGTTTTATTGCCATCATGTTTAATAGCAGTTGACTGGTGCTTAGGAGCTGGGGCTTCTCTTCTGGAAGAGGGCATGGGTTGCAGGAGAGCTGCTCTCACTTCAGATTATAAAATTTGGACTATTTCTGTTATTTTGAATTCTAATAAGAGAAAAAGAGGAAATTCCTGCCTTACTTTCTTTCGTTAAAATACATTTGAATTTGGTTTTTCTTGCCTCAATTTTCAGTGTTAAACGCTTTAAGAAATAGTCTTAAAGTCTGAGTCTCTGCTGTGAAATAGGATGTCAAATTTTAGACTGTTTTAAATTACATTTAAAAAAAAAACAAACAGCCTAGGAGGTGAATGTGTTGAAAATATGCTAGTTTCTATAGGCAGTTGTTGATGAGAAATGTTGGGCTTTTCACCCTCCCTAAGCAGGTTCTCCCAAGAAGCTGGATGTGTTTGGTTCAGCTCCTCACTCATGCTTTGGTGCTTGGATAAAACTCCCCTCCTGTATCATAAATGATAACAAATACATTGAAATATTTTTAATACTTAAAAAGGGTCTTAAAACTCAGAAAAAGTGAGAAAGCGTTCAAGTGCTTAACTGAGTCCTTTCGCCACTGGTTTTATTCATTAAAATATAAGGACCTAATCCTTTAAGTTTGTACCCCCTTGGGGAGTCTAAATGCCATCAGGAGATTTTAGAAATTCTGGTTTATATTTTATACAAATCAGTTGAAGTTATTTGAGATTGTTAGGGACTTTAAAGTTCTTGGTAGACGTGCAAAGGCATCTATAAACTTACCTTAGTACCTTTTGAAATCTGAAGTTTTATCCATTTGTTGTTGCCCAGGTTTTCACCCTTCGTCTAGAAAAGTGAACACTCTGGCCACTGCTGGTTGTGTCTTTGGTTTATTTGATAAAAGTACCCAAAACATTCTCATTCCTGTGTTACTAGCAATTTCACTTGTGTTGTGATAGCACCTGGTACATTCTGGGACTTTCCAACTCATGAAAATAATCCAGTCGATATTGAGAAGCATCAGCACCCCAAAAAGATAATAATCCAAGGCTTCTGATGTTAATTATAGCTGTGCTTGATTACGTATGGACAGTCATATAGATGACTAATTACAGGCACATACATTTCTCAGTCTTCGTGTATGTTAGGAAGACTGTCTCCTTACTGAACAGTAATTATTATTACAGAGCTGTTATTAGTGCCAAGTTATTGCATTGTAGATCTCCTGGAAAATCAGGTCTTGACAAAGGGAACACAATTTTTTAACCCTTCATACAAATCCCAAAAGTTACCTATTTTTAATCTGCTGATATGTATATATTAGACAAGAACACTTATTTAATTTCTTCTTTTTTTTAATACACTCAATCTTCAAGAACAACGCCCATTACCCTGTAATGAACAGAAATGGTGATTTTTCACAGTAGATTGAGGGGACAAGTTTAAGAAAACATTTATTGTAGTGTGTGTTGGAAACCTGAGCTAGTTGTAGAGGTTACGTTCAAAATAGCAGCAACTAGTACGGCAGCATTTTAGTAAATTGAGATATAAACAAACATCTGTTGCAGGAATGTAGAAATGACATCATAAAGAATGTATGCAAAAACTTAATTGAAAAAGAATGATGCAGAATTGCAGCATGACTTTAAGTCTAAATTGATTTTTTTGCCTTCAGAGTGAAAGTGGGATTTTTGTGCAACATTCCGATACTATAAAGTATTTAAAATGTAATGTCCTATTAATGGACCTAAAATGTAGACTCTGGGTCACCCAATAAGAATAGTAGTTACAGTAATACAGTATATGTAATATGCAATTATCTTGACAATAGTTTTATTTTTTCAACAATTTTGTCATAAAAGAGCAGTAAGATACAATGAATTTGATTCATTTTGTGTGTGTGAATCATTTAATAGGCCATTACATCTACTATATTAGACTCCATTCTCCTTTCAGAGCTTTTCATTATAAGGCTCTCTTTAATGGAAAGAAGTTTAACCTTCCCTCCCAGATAGATTGAACCCCATAACAGTGTAAACATTCTCATTATAAAATAAAATCCCCTTCCCCAAGGGCAGCACTATAATTATGTTGCAGAGTGTTGTACAAATGTTTCTCTTAAAAAATGTTGTCTCATTCTTGTCCTCAAGTTTTTTTTATCATTTTTATTTATAAAGACAATCAATAATACTTTTGAATTGTAATTTAATAAAATAAATATGATCTGATTATTTTTTAATTTTTGGAAGTTATTTTAATCAAGTTTGAGAAGTCATCAGTAAAATTGCTGTTGATTTATAAATAGGATAATTAGAGGCTTTCGTCCTAAGTACTGTTCACTGGCATTGTGGCTGGTTTTATTGCCTAGTCAAACCTCTTCATTCAATTTTAAAATTGCCTTTTGAATGAACTGCGCTATGAGCTTGCCAAATAGTGTCACCATTAATACCTTACCGCCTCTATTTCATTGTCCGGTCTGTAAATGCACAATAAATTGTTTGATAAGGAGGTCAATGAGGTTGTACTAGTTCTTAAGTGAATTACGGCCAAACGCTTCGGATTATGTCACGCTCTTATTGTAGCGCAGCGCTGAAAAGTGGTTGGTACTGGTAGATCATTTGGTATGGTTACTCCAGGACTAGACACAAATCAAGAAAAGCAGCTTCCCCACCAAGCTTTATATAGAGAATAGATGAAAAAAAAATGCTCCTTATTAATCCAATTTGCAATTCTGTAGCGTGTCCCGTAGTCTAATTAAGAAGTCTCTCCATAGCAGGTAGACGCCACGCGCTCCATGAGGATGGGTTGGGGTGAAGAGGTTTGCGGGCAGGAGAGTATTTCCCTGCTTTGGCTATTGAGAAGCTGCAGTGGAATTCCTGGAAAGTCCTAAAGTTTCTCCTCCCTGCATGCTTGGGTGATGATAGCTGATCTCTCATGAGATACAGCATCACTAGCAGGTTGAGGGAGGGGATTCTCGCCCTCTGCTGCACTCTCATGAGACCCCCTCCCCCCCCCCCCACACTGCTGCATCCAGCTCTGGGGTCCTCAGCACAGGAAGGACATGGACCTGTTGCCTGTTGGAGCAGGGCCAGCAACTCTAGGCTGGATGAGGCTTGGAGCAACCTGGGCTAGTGGGAGGTGTCCCTGCCCATGGCAGGGGGGTTGGAATTNGAGATGAGATCTGAGGAAGAAATGTTTTCCTGTGCGGGGGGTGAGGCAGTGGCCCAGGTTGCCCAGAGAAGCTGTGGATGCCCCATCCCTGGAGGGGTTCAAGGCCAGGCTGGATGAGGCTTTGGGCAACCTGGGCTAGTGGGAGGTGTCCCTGCCCATGGCAGGGGGGTTGGAACTTGATGGTCTTCGAGGTCCCTTCCAACCCAAAGCATTCTGTAATTCTATGATATTTGGTGGGAATTGTTTTTTTCTGTAAGTATAAGTGATTTTGGAGAACAATGCCCCCATACCAATGCATCACCTTCACCCAACCCTCCTCTGCTTCAACGCTGCTCCATGCTGAGGCTGTGGCTTCCCTCCAGACACGTCTTCTCCCTGCGCCCATCGCCCGAGCGGTTTGGAAATAGAAATGTAAAAGGCGAAAGTAAGAAACTTTGTGCTTGTTGAGTCTAAAAGAAAGTCTGTTTGTGTGTCTCTCCCTTTGTAACAGAAGGAATGTTTCTTATGTTTCTGTCTTCAGACAGTTGGCACACATTTCATCTCAGCAGCTGCTTTCTCTTAAAGTGCAGTAGAGTGTAGGACTGTAGTGACACTAGCATTAATACTTCACATTCTGCTATCATATGCTGTCACTGTGAAATATGGATCTAGGTTACATGTGTTTGCAGACTTTGTACTGCTGAATTATGAAAGCTGACTCCGTTGGAGGATTGTGTTGTATTCGGAGACTGTGAACTGAACAATAAATGAATGCAGGCAGAGACTCGCAGGCAGAAGCGGGATCCTCCTTTTTGGCCTAATTGAGCCGATAGCTTTCAAATGTAAAATTGCCAAATAAAACTTCCTTGGTGACTTAGGTAAATATATCTAGCAAGGTATCTAAATAAGTCTCGTGTGGGTAGTTGTTATCCTCAATGTTGTTTAAATATTATTTTTATATCCCATTCTTCTGAATGGTATGAATTACTGGAAATGAGTAAAATTTACTACAAAGAGTAAAAGTACTGCTGCTGCTGACAAATTAACTAATTGTACCAAATAATTTATTTTGTTATCAATAATTAGTCTGTACCCATAGATTTAACTCTAATTATTTTTTGATATGTCTGGATGTCTATAGGAGGGGTGAGGGGCTGTGTTTTCCTTATTTCTAGCAATATCAAGTTAATAGAGGTGTAAATATCAGCGGAGATGTCAGGGTGTGCACTGCACTGCGTGGTACCCAGGCATCGCACGTGGGTGCACAGAGGATCTGGTCCTGGCCCTGCCGAAGTCACCTGGGGCTGTGTCAGCAGGGGCTGTGGCAGTGGGAAAGTGAAGGGCAAGCAAAGCTGCTGAAAAGGGATGCTTGGAAATACTTTGGAAGGAGTGCTCCGCATAGGGAGATAGTGGGGCATCTGCAAGCAGACCTTAATACGGGCTGGTGTATGCAATTTTGTTGTGCTGAAAATGGTAATGAGTGTAGTGGTGAAGGTCAGATTTGCTTGGTGCCTGAGGTTCTGCCAGTAAATTATTTAATTTCTTAAAACAGCAGCCTTTGAGTGTCCGTAATTCTGGTGACAGTGTTGATGCTGTGACTGCACAGTGACAGTTAAACTTGATTTTCTGTCTGTAGCCATGAGGCTTAGGACACACGCCCAGGTGCAGAAAGCTGGCATCCAACACAACACCCTCCGTTCATTTTCATTTTTGCCTTTGCATATCAGTGTGTATAAAGGGCCAGAGTGAATAAACAAAACATACATATTTTGGTAGCTTTGGGTTATGTTGCTGATAAATGACCTTTAAATCACACCTCTTCTAGTAGCTCCCAGGTGACAGAAAACCATAATGGGCATCCTTACCAGGAACGGTCTAACACTCAGAATAATGTTAGGATGGCTGCGGACAGCGTGAAAGGAATCTTTGGTCCTACTGACCATGTCTGTGTCTCAGCTACTTACCTGTTGTGCATTTTAGTGCTTAGCATGCTGGGGGTTTGTATCATGTACATACGGAATTGTATATGAAGAGGTTGCTATCACGGCTCTTCCCGTGTTAATTTTGATATTTCTTTTCTATCTGATACTTAAGTGGGAAGGTGGGGTTGTATCCACTCGAAGCAGTGCTGTTCCTGTGCATCAGGGTTTCCCAAACAGCCTTGGCTATTGTCATCTCTTTCTCTGGCTTCTTTTAAATTGCATTCAGGTTCACGTGAAGTTTAAATACGCTCGCTGAGAATTGTTCTGGACTAGAAGCCGTGCGCTTCTAATGTTGTACTCTAACGGGACGTTGTTCACTTGATTGTAAAGAGGTGAAATATATAAACAACATTACCAATAGAATTTAGCCTATTAATGAATCATGCTGGAGGTAATATCCACGTGCTCTCGTAGAGTCCTAGCTATGTGCATAATAAATCAACACAGTGCTTTTCAGGTGATGGCTCATTTTGTGTGCAGCAAGGACCTGTATCATCAGTCTTCTCTTCTTTGACTGTCTTCTCATAGCCATCAAGTTTTTCATACTGGGGCACAACTTATAGAAACTTTGCCATTTATGCTGAAAGAGGGGAGATTTAGACTAGATATTAGGAAGAAATGTTTCCCTGTGTGGGTGGTGAGGCAGTGGCCCAGGTTGCCCAGAGAAGCTGTGGATGCCCCATCCCTGGAGGGGTTCAAGGCCAGGCTGGATGAGGCTTTGAGCAACCTGGGCTAGTGGGAGGTGTCCCTGCCCATGGCAGGGGGTTGGAACTTGCTGATCTTTAAGGTCCTTTCCAACCCAAACCATTCCATGATTTTATGAAGTCTCTGGAACTGTGGATTTTGATGGGGATGAGTCCTCAGAGCTACCTAGCTGCTGGTGTCATTCATTGTAGCATATGCTACCGAGGTACCAGGAGACAGCAATATTGAGTTGGGATGTAGGAAATAAGAGCTTGCCTTGTGATGGAAACCAAGAGGGCTGTTTGAACATTACCATGAAAATACATGGGTTTGGATTGTTCTAGCTTCATGATATTCTGGCAGTTGAAGATTTATGCTGCTGCTGCTACTTTCTGTTCCTGACCCTTTGTAGGGTGAAGGACCTCCCATGTGTGACTGGGAGTCACTGGTCTTCATCACGCCTTGTAAACATAAAGATCCTCAGTGCCTTTTATCATCAGTAGGATCCTCAGAGCTGATCTAGCGTGCAGTTTTTCAGAGATTACTGTGTAATGCCCCAGAGACATGGTGAGCAAAGTTGTCAAGCCCCAAAGAACTGAACTATGAAACCGCATTTCCAAATAGATTAAAAATATTTGTCATCGTCTGATTCGTCGTGAAAGACTGAACAGAAGTCCTTAACACATGTGTGCTCATGCATGCGGATATGTGCACACACACTTCAGCTTGTAGGAACCCAGTGTGCTCAGTTGTTTTATTTACTAATAATCAAGATTTTAATATTTCAAGCAGGAGCTAGTTCTGGAGCAGTCTAGATTCTGGATCCTGCTGGGTCAGGCTCAGAAAGGCAGTCCTCTTCGGCCGGCATGTGTTCTGGTCCTGTTGTGGATTACACCTGCCGTTAGATCAACTGGCATGGCTTCAACCCAGGGGCCTTCACAGAGTGGGTCACAATCGTGTTTCCTCATTTAAAGCCAGCAGGATATCCCGTCGTGCCTGCCTCGTAATTAGAGGATATGCTGATCGCCATTCCCATTCATTAATGATCAATATTCTCGTTTTAAGTCATGGACATATTTAGTTTTCAAATAAATGTTTGTGTTATGGGCACTGCTATGTCCAGCAAGAATTTATTTTTTTACCTTTGAAAATATAACCAGAAAATGCGACAATTACAGTGCAGATCTAAAGGCCCTTTCCAGAGCAACTGCGGTAAGTGCATTAAGCATATGAAAGTGTTTTAACTATGACATGGATTTGTTGACTCTGAAAAATAAGCATCTGATAGAGACGCCGTTTTATTGACGAAGCCAAACAACCAAGTAGATGCCTACTTTGCGAATGACCATAGTTGGATGGCATGGATGCCATAAATATCATAACCAAAATAACAGCGTAATATTGAGCTGAATACGGAGATTTTTCTGTCTGGTTTGTTACACAGCTCAGAGAACTTTCTTTCCTTTTGACTGTCATCTGTTCTCTGTAACGTAGCCTGGCACAGAAGATGTGGAGATAACATTTCCAAGTGGTTTGTTTGATCAACCATGCCTGATGGCTTGTGGACCAGATCTTCATCAGGCTTAAAGTTCTGCAGCTCTGTAGAAGTCAATTACAGCAGTTTATATCATCTAAGAGTCCGATTTCTTCTTCTGACCATATAGACTTGATTGAACAGTATCCATATACTTAAAAATTGCAAATTTATTTCTCAATTTTTGCAATGCTGTGTGTTGATGTCAGTAGTATCATAGAAATCATCAAGGACAATTTTTTTTCTCTAGTAAGTTGAAGGAAAAACTGATGAATGACAAAGAGTACAGGATAGCTTCAGAAGTAATGTTGAAACTTAACTTTGGTGAATGGCAAGTAGGACAAATGTGCGGTTATTATCTATTTAATTAAATGGTTCATAGGAGTCAAAGTGTTTTAAATACATCATATAATACAGGAGGTCAGAAACTTAAGAAACCTAGTAATTTAAATCTGTATTAAATAATAGGTAAATGAGGGTCATCTTTTAAGGCACTCAGTCAAAATTTGCAGGAGGACTGTAATCTCAAACAGGAAGGAAGACTTGAAAAAGAGCCAGCAGAAAATTTTATTTTTTTTTTTTCCGATAGGGACTGTGATTTCCGTTACCCTGTGATGCATAAAGGAAACTTGGAGAAAACTTTTTGGTTTTGCAATACTTGTTAATATTTTTTTCTGCTTTTTAAATCTTAGGCTGTAAAATATTTAGGCTATTCCCACCCAAACACACATGTGGAAGATCAGTGTGTGTTAAAGCATGTTCATTTTCATCTCTTAAACTAAACTATAGAGGGCTATTGAGACAAAGAGGAAAATCTTTCATCTGACTTCTTACTAGCTAGACAAGATCACAATTTGTTAATAAACTAAAGCCCATGAAAGCCTCACCCAGAGAGCACTTTTGCACTCAGCTGCTCAGTTTTCACATTCTTTTTCCTTGGGATGATGTGGTCATTTCACTCCTTCTCCAGTCACCGTGCAGTCTCCTAGGACAGACAAGACCTGACTTTCTGATGTGGAAAAAGCATGATAGAAGCATGCTGTACGTTATGGAAAAGGAAAAAAAAAATTATTTTTAATTTTCTATGTACCTTTAGCCTTTAAGAAAAAAGCTTTGGCCATTTAGAGATCAGAGTTTTAAATATAAGCTGTGTGGCAGTGCTGCTTTTAGAGATTTATTTTCTACTTGTAGCATTCTAAATTCTGTTCCTCAATGAGATGCTGATGCTTTTTTTTTATATGCTGATATGTGATTTACCTCTGGAACTGTGTTCGGAGGTGGAATGCCACTCTGTCCTCAGTGAAATGGCATCTGAGTTTTTAAATACATATGTAAACTGCTGTCTGCATCATCACAAGAAGAATGTTTCATAACTGGGGATATCCAAACTGGTTATAGAAAATTTCAGTGGTTAAATACTCAGTGAATGATCAAAAATAATGGTTTATTTCCAGTTCCATTTTAAATCAGTGCTTCATTTAAAAAAAATACAAATAGCAAAAAGAGAAACATATTTTTGAATACACAGTAGTAAGATGTTTTTCAAGGGTATAGGTTTGAAACTTAAAAGAAGCTCATGTGTCTGCAGAGGGATTCTGTTTCAATGTGTGTTGGCAGTGCTGTTGTATTAGTGCAGTTGGTTACAACAAATTTATCCCGTGGTGATTTGTAATGTGGAGAATCACCTCTTATCTCCCACTGAAAAATCAGCTCCAGCTGGAGCATCCGCAGCTCGATGAACTCTGCTGGTGTGTTTGATACCTCTGTTTGATTTCAAACTCTAGGGGTAGATGGAGATATCTCTGCCACCGCTAATGGGTAACCTCCTTGCATGTTTAGCTGAGTGGGCACCTTGGTGTTGGCATCTTGGTGTGTTGCCTCTTGGCTCAGCCCCAGCTCAGTGGATCCCATGTTCATCACTTCCTGAGCATGGGGCTGTGGTTATGGACATATGGATAAATATTGGAGCGTGCGGATGCTAATGGTTTTTCTGGGTTCAGCTCTGTTTTCTTGAGATCTTCACCTTCTACCAACTCTTCACCAAATCCCATCCACAGTTTGCAACTTCATTCTTGTTGGTCGGAGCCAGGTCCAGCTGTGTCGCTGGCTTTGTCTGCCACCCCATCCTCTCTGTTTCTGCTGCTCTTCTCTTTGGAAATCAATGGGCTTTCCTCTTTGAAAAGCACAGGAAAAAAAGGGCGGAAGCTAGACACAGGTCATGGTGGAGAGCTGTTGGAGATGGAGCAGACTGTTGCAAGAGTTTGGCTACTTCTGGGTCTCTCTTGAGCGTCCAGATTAGGGGAGAAGAGCCTAGGGTTTGTTTTTTAGCCAGAAAGCACATGCTAGATCTTTACTCTGACAGGTGAACTTTATGGTGCCTTGTTAGTCCCTGTTAAGAGACACGCAGATCTGTCGGTCCTACTTTTTACGGAAACCTAATGATAGGTATGACTGAGATTAGCATCACAAATGCAGGTTTCTAAGGTCCGTTATTGCAAAAATATCTCGCGTCTGTTATCTGTGCTAGAAATGCTGAAATATTTAAAATAACTTCCAAATATTTTGTGTTCATTAGGGGACTCCT
>VZTO01016274.1:26301-71301 GCA_013400615.1 Syrrhaptes paradoxus | reverse complement strand
ACTTTACATCATTTTCTATGTTGCATTTAAACTCCAGCTTAAGTAGGGGAGAGTAGATTGCAAGCCAGATCCACTGGGCTAATTATATATCAAAAAAAAAGGGTGTTTTTGTCATCCTCTTAGATAAAGTACAAATTATTTCTCAAACTGACATTATTTAGTGCCTGTTAAATATTTCTGTGATTCCTGATGTGATTTTAGGTTTCTGTGTATATAGTGACTGGTTACAGTGTCAAATTGGTTTAGGTTCCTCATCTTTGGGGCTTTGTAAAGCTCGGTACAAAAGCCTGATTGAAAGCTTGGTCCATGAATGAATTCCTGGTGTTAAGATTCAAGTTGGGTATTAATTGAAGCTGTGGCTTGGGTGAGAACTACTGGTAGATGTAATCTGGAAAAAGACCTGTGATTAATATTAGTGGAGAGGGAAAAAAAAGCAAAAGAACTGGAGTAGTCATTGAGTGAAGTATCAAGGAACAAACCTACCAGACAAGTGCCATTATCGTTTTTTAAATGGGCATGCAAGCTAGATGTGTTGTGGATGAAATGGTTATGGATATCCATTCATCTGTGGAAAAGGTGGTTATTTCTGGTTAGAGTATTGCCTTCCCTTTCTAATGCCTATCTCACTAATATCGTTCGTACTTGTGTCACCTGAGGATCAGAAAGCTCAAACACACATCATCTGCAACTATTTTGGGGAGGTTGTTTGAAAGCTGAACCTAGCTTTCAATTCAGCCCCATTACCACTGTAATTGTATTATGGAAACTCAATCATCCCAGAGTTCAGAGAGCCAGCTTTGAAGTCGCTGGTATCAAATTTATTTCAAAATCTGCTTAAATTAAGAAAAAAATTAAGTGCTTAAACACCGTTGGTTGTTAATGAGACTTGAACTTCTAAGCACTGAAGTCAATTGTGAACCTGGGAATGAGGCGCTCAGGATACTGAGTTCTTCAGAGATATGATTGACCTACCTTCTGTTTAGACACCTGAGTTGTCCCATGGTTTTATTCATTCTTTTGAAGGCTTTTTTCACCTGCTATTGCCAAGGAACAAGCATCAGAGGCTTCACTTAGCAAAAAATGTTTGGAGCACAAGGAAGCAGTAACGTCAGAAGTCTGACATGGCTGAATTAAGCGCTACGTTCAGTTTTCATGGGCTAAATCTAGCAATATCATAGTTTATAAAACCTTCATTTCAAAATGGATATAAAGATATGAATTTAACTGTAATGTTCATCATGTAAGGATGTCTGTAGGTATATTTAATGTATTTTTAATTATCAGACACAACTTGGCCACTTAACAATAGTTAGTTACTAAGGTAAATGCAAATAAAATTATAGCAATTTTTTTTCCAGTGCTAGCATATAGATTTAAATATGCTCTACGTTTAAAAAAATAAATTTGGTCATCTGATTATCATTGATTTGATTGCTTTCTCGTATCCCCAAGTCATTTTTTGTTTGATTTAATTGGCTATAACTGCCTTTTTTCTGAAGATCTGAGAAACTAATTTCCCGAAGACCTGGCACAACCTCTGCCTGGTAGCAAGGGTCACAGCAGATCTCCTTCCTACTGGCACATGGGCTGGAGCCATGGGTGGAAGGGGAACTCTGGAAACAAACCTGCCGCTTATTTAAACAGCAGGAAGTTTTGCATTTTGGGTGGTGTCTACAACGATCAATGAGGAGATGTCATTAAAAGAAGGCGGGAGATACTTAGGTCCTCTTTCCACTGAGGAGGTACATAACTTTGGGCAAAACTCTTCATCTCCTTTACTTACCCTGTGGTTGAAATAGGGCTAATAAGGCTTATAATTTGTATGCTTAGTATGCAAATTGGCAAAGTAAAGCATCCTTAAAAAAATGGCCTGATGAACTTGGTAGGCTATTTTTCCTGTTAAATCTGCAAAAGAAGAAAATATCAAAATGCGATTGTCTAATTGCGTCTTCGCAAACCATGTGGTCTAAGTATAAATGCGATCCCTACATATTATCTCTTTGGAAAAAAAGTCTTTTTGCCACAAGAAGAATAATGGCAGCATACTCAGCAGGCTGCAGGAGGATGAGATAGCATGCTTGCAGCATTTCTTTGCAGCATAATTGCAGCATCAATGAACCATGAATTCAGCCTAATTAACATAACTGGAACCACTGCAATCATGCTGCCATTCAATTTAGGTTTTGAACATTCTGGTGAAGTATCACGGTTCTGCTGTTTATTGTTGAGATGCTGGAGAGAACTGTCCACTTGCTTTCTTGCTTGTCTTGATGGATTTTTATTATTTCGGGATAACTAGGAAACTTCCGAAATGGAAGATCATTGGCTTACTGGTTCCATTACTGAGTCTACAAACAATTCTGTATTACTTCCTGTAAAAAGTAATGAAACTGTTTAGTATACTATAAAACTCTGAGTACACATACTAAATTTTCAAGTTAGAATGTGGTTCTGAATTGTAGTGGATAACAAATGGAAAATAATTTTGGAACTGTTTTGAGTTCAGGACTGTATTCCCCGAATTTTAAAAATAGCATTTTTTTCTTTCAGAAAAGCCTGGATTTTTTTTAAATGTGTTGCTCTATAAAAGACTATTTTTTATTGTTACCATTGGTTGTGCTACAGTGAAATCAGGAAGCCGCGGAAGTAGATCAGATACCACTCATCTTGGCAAGAGAGCAAAATAACCAGCTATTTTGGACAGAGAAGTTAAGGAACTGCTGAAAAGAGCAATAGCTGGTAGATGGGAGAGAATAGGAGCCTTCCTGCATCTCTCTTGGCCATTAGGCAAGAGGTCCTTAATGGTGGCACTGGAGCCACTTCCAAATGGTACCAAACCAGGAATTACTTCTGCTATTTGTGACAGACCTGAGCTAAAAAGCATAGGAAGCACTGCCCTGTTGTTTTCTTCTCTTCTGTAACTGCAGAAAGGAGAGAGTAAACTTTTCCCCTGTAGCTGATTTTATGTGGCTATGATGATGATGTTTTAGCACGTCGTCATGAAAATCTGCTCAAAATCAGTGAGGTAGCTGGGGTTTTAAAATGACTTTAATGTGAAAAAAAATTAAATTTTAAAAAGTTTTTCGTAAAGAAATAGGTAAATAGAAAAGTTTTGTATTAGGAGCTAAAAATGTTAAGTTTGGAAGCTGTTCATGGCTACTGTGGGAATGATTCCAGTTTCCTGCTCAGAAAATCTCCCACACATACACACACAAGCACATGGGATATGTGT
The DNA here is from genome assembly GCA_013400615.1 of Syrrhaptes paradoxus. NCBI lineage: Eukaryota > Metazoa > Chordata > Aves > Pterocliformes > Pteroclidae > Syrrhaptes > Syrrhaptes paradoxus. The sequence continues at coordinate 68,069 of VZTO01016274.1, read as the reverse complement.
TTATATGTGTGTATATACAGATATATTTAAAAAAAAAAAAAAAGCCTGAGCATCTAAAATAGACAGTTCTGCTTTTTCATAGTTGAGAATAGTTCTTTCCATTAGATAAGACCAGTCCCCTGAGAGTGAGAGACCGTGAGTTACAGACGGTGGTAAGCAAGTTGGTGATGGAGGGAGCAGGAGTAGGGACTTGGTATGATGGTGGTATTTAATGCTGCCGTGAGGGCTGGTTGTTTGCAAACTGTTGGCATTGCAGGTATTTAGTAGTTGTTTTTTACACCAAGGTGGTTTGGAGTGTAGTGGTCTTATCTGGAAGCAATGAACGATGATGGTGACTAGGGTGTAATTTCAGATGAAGAGGTAGTCTCCCAGAGAGCTGTTTTGATACAGGGTCTTTTTTTGAACTTTGTGTGGTCTAATAATGCCTTACAGGTGGCTATGCTACAAGTGTCACAGGTTGGATGGGTGGGTGGAAGGTGGGTGCTGCTGGAAGAATGAGATACAGTAGTTTCAGGAAAAATATTCCAAAGTGGTTTTCTCTGTTTTGAGGATCATCTGCTGTTTTTTCCTCGGGTATAACTTCAGCCCTTTTCATTCATGTGGCTGATTCAGAAAATTCTGTGTTCGTGTCTGACTCTCAGATGCTAGATTTCCATTTGTTATTTTTTTTTTTCCTCCTGATGATGTTAACTCAGGAAGTTGATTGTGACACTTTTCACTCTAAGCATTGGAGTATAAATTTAGCGTTAGAGAACTGCAGACCTTTTGAAATAGCCGTCTCAGTCATCTGTTGCTTCCTTCTGTGTCCTGATGTGACCTTCAGTCAGCTTCTGAGAACATAGGAAGCTCTTCCTTATATTTCTGCTGGAGTGATGGTGCAATTTATCCCTGACTTTCCTACTTTCTACTCTACTTTTTTCTGGAAGATGCTTAGTGTCTTCTGAGAGGTGGGCATTTTCTTTAGCCTCCTTTTTCTGCTTCTAATTCAAAAACTCTATTCCCTCCCCCCCCAACCTTATTTGTTAATGTTGATTGCCAGTGACCATCTGCATGTGTAACAAAACTGAGCACTGCTTGTCGTCTGGTTGGATGTTCAGGGTAGAGTCATGGGGTAGATTCATGGATGTTCTGTTGGGTTTTATAGGGTCTCAAAGGCTCACAGAATTNGAAAACATTTCTTTCTAATATCTCGCTTAAATCCTGAGTATAGCTCAGAGTAGAGTGCCAGCCTGCACATTGTATGATTATTGAATAAGAAAGTGAAGAAATCTGACAGTTTCACCTTCAGCAATGGCTCTTCTTCACCCAGTCTGTGGAGTGGCCACAGGATGGTCTGGGGAGTTGCTGTCCTCACACTAGGTTTTAGGTGTCAGTTAATTGTTCTCTTCTCTGAAAGCTTAATATGTATCTTAGCTGCGACTCTGGAGTTGAACATTTATTAAAGGTGGGGTCAAGCAGAGGGCTGGCTGCGGCTGAGGAAGGCTTGGAGGATGTGCAGAGAATAGCTCAAGTGGTTGGTTCCTGGAAGACAGAGTCTGTGATTCATCCATTTGGAAACGAAGGAGGAGAAAGCGGTGCCAATTAAATATCACAAAAGGTTATGATAAGCATCTAAACTATGGGGAGAGATCACAGTCTTTCAGCATCTTCACTCCCTGCAGCTGCAATATGTAAACTCAGGAAGAGGACTGAACATTGATAATTCAAAAGTTCAATAGTCAGGCTTGTTATGGGATGCAGTTACTGAGAATTGACAGAAAAAAATATTTTTTGAGAGGAGTTTCCAAGCAGAGATCATGTTTCTAGTTTAGTGTGCAGCAAAACCAGCGCACTTGAATGGCTGTCAGATCTGGTAGAAAGAGAGAATAACTGCTCTGTGGTAAAATATATTCAAAGGAAATAATTGGTCTCCTTTAGAACCTGATTTTTTTTTTATTATTTGTTGTTCATAGGTGCAAATTCTGAAGTGACTCAGACCAAATGTCAGAAGTAATTTGAGTGTTTTGTATTTTAAATCGAACTATTTCCACAAAACCTCTTCCACGTATTCCTGGCTGCTTTTTAAATGTTTGTATATACTGTTCTGCCTTTTATACAAATTCATGAAGTAAGCTCCTTGAAGACACTGAAAAAAATAAATTGGTCATTTTTGCTGAAATAAATCGATCAAAAATGTTAAGGAAGCACATCTCTAGACAAATATGGACTTTTTCTCTATAGGTTGTTTGAATTTGTTTTCAGGCTGTTTGAGTGCAAAATCTTTGCCAGTTTTCACCTTTAATGTCTATCACAGTGTTATTATTATGAGATTTATTTTTTTAATGAGTCATTGCTAGGACTGAACAAGTAAATTAAGGAATATTTTATGGGGAGGCATGTAGAAAAAAACCAAAATTGTTCATGAAGACTTTGCTCCATGTCCCTCATGGAGCTAGCCTCGGTGGAAATAACAAAGAGGGAAAGCCATAGGTAAATGGGAAAAGAAATGATTGAAAACAAAGAGTGTGGTGATGATGATCTGAAAGCAGGAGCTGAAATTCTGTTGTTCTGGGAACCATGACCTAACAGAGTGGTTGGTGAGCAGATCCCGGCCATCGTGCTTCCTACTGCCTTGTACAACCTCGTGCAGTGATGTCAACCACATGGTCCTGCTTAAATAGATTGTGTTAATGCCAAGTCTCTTCTTCATCCATAGGTCCCGTAGGTTGTCACCTGCCCTCATCTCGAGCCTCAGCAGCACCCCAAAGCCTTTGGCTGCAGCAGGCTCTGCTCCAAGCAATATTCTGAGGGTTCAAAGGAGCACATCCCCTGTTAAAAAAAACAACAGCAAAACAGCACTTTGATTAATTTCAAGGTGATTGCCTCTTAAGAGACTCTGAAAACTGGTTTTCAGTTAACAGTCTAGTTTGCATAAAAAGCACATATTGATGAACATAGTCCATGGCTTTTTGCTCACTCCCATTGTTCTCCTGTAATTCATGTGCAGAAGCTACAATTTCCAATGATCTCACTGTTTACCAAAATCCAACGTACTTGGAGGTTAATGTTTTTGTTACTTTGTGGTTACTTTGTTTTCCTCACAGAGGACAATAAAGGAAAAGGAGGAATGTGCTTCCAGAAAGCACCTAAAGGTAGAGATGATCCATCAAGAATTAGCTGAAATTTTATGGGGAGGCATGTAGGAAGCATTTCATTTGGAGAAAAAGGAGGGGGAAAAGGGTCTGGATAATAGAGACAATAGAAAAAGATGTACAAGATGAAATGCTGATGTTAGTACAAAAAAGTTTGAGAACCAAAGATGATACAGCAGCGTTATGAAATTAAAAAAACCATTGTACTTATTCACGTGAGTTCTGGTGGAACAGCTCTTCTTAACTCCAAATCAGAACCGGTTCTGTTAGAATAGCTGATTACACTCAAATTGTAGAGGGGATTTTTTTTTTTTCCCAGAAATTGGGTCTATAAAAAAAACTGGCTTATTTTAAGAATTCTGACTTCAAACAAATAATCAGAAATTGATGCTTGATTGAAGCTAAAGAATCAAACACAATTTACTGCTTGTTCAAAATTCTTGTGAGAATACTACCCTTCTTTGTGAAGGACCTTCTAAAAATATTCTAGGGGTTATTAATGGTAACTTGAGTGAGTTGGAGGTATGTACATAATTGGTATCAGAAATTTTTAAAGAATAATCTCAGTGTTTTTATATCTGTAGGTCTTATAGATTGTCTGATTGTGACGTATTTGATGTGCAACATCAAACTGTCTATCCAGACTTCTTCTAAAAGTTATAGCTATATCTTTCTAGTCTGGAGGCATGTTCTAATATGAATATACATTAAATATTTTTATTAATTTATTTGATGGTATAATTTTGAGCCTTCTCAGTGAAACATTTTTTCCTTTATGCGTTAGCATGAACAAATGCCTAGAAAAAGCTTGAGGTTAAAATTTGTGTCTTGAGTCCACTTTGACATAAGTGTCACAGTGGGTTGGGTTTTCTATTAGCGAAGGACTGCAGAACATGAAAGTCCAGCTCTGTGCTGGGGCTGAGATTAGATCTGAATGCAAGGAAAAGCAACAAAGGTCCTCAAATTATCAGAAATCTGCAAATACTTCCTGTACTTAACCTACACTTTTGTTGCGTGACTGTAAAGAACAGCAAATCTTTGTTCTTTTCCCTCTCAGTTCCCATTCAGTCAGTTCAGAGGCAGAGGAGAAATGTTTTGGGGAGCAAACTCGTTATCAGTCTTCCTACAGTTTCCATCTGATTCTGTCAATAGTGAGTACATCAAAACCACTTTAAACATATAAAAGTATTGTAAAAATTATATATATATATACACACACACACTTTTATATAACATCTAAATTATTATAAACATAGTTTATGAATGTGAAGTTCCTTTATATCTTTAAAGTTTAGCTGATGTTGGAGTTGGTAAGAACCTAAGCTCTGCTTTTGGACTCAAGAAGGAATTACATCTGCCTTAGGTGGAGTGGAGAAAGAGCAAATGTTTTTCTTGGTAAGATCCCAAAATGTTCAAGTGGCATAATTAGACTTCTAGAAAGTCATTCAGGTTCATCCATTTATGAAAACCTATTAGGACATTTCTTGGGTGGGTTAGTATTCCAGAAGGCTCTACTAGTCATCATTATTTAATAAAAGAGGAGAAAGTCTCAGAAATGCCTCTCATCCTTTGTGCCTTGCCAGGAAGGTGTTGGTTGAGCAGCCTTGGGGTGGTCTGGTGGTTTTGGGCACAGGTAGGATCGTTGGCTGTAGGTTCAGTGGTTCGTATAGAGTAGAGAAGACTTCAGCATACATTACTTAAGTGCTGGAAACATGTCAAGAAAAATGGTTTGTAACTTCTCACAGCTCAACTCGTGGTAATTTGAATCTGAAATAAATTAATAGAGTAATCCTGTTTCTAGATCACCAGCTGCAGAGGTATAATTAAAGAACTTGTGTCCCTATTCACGAGGAACACCTGTATGTAAAGCCATCTTAGAGTTGTTCAGACACGCTGAATCAGACTTCTCTGTCTCAGAACAAAGTTGAAAATACAAATATACGGAATGTCCCAATCATCGTACTTATTTTTTTCATCTCAACAAGGTTACTCTTTTGGAAAACTCTCCTAAAAGCAATCCAGTCCTTTCAGTTAAAAGCCATTCATATGGCGACAAACCACTGTTCTTCCATTTCTATCTGTATTCATCCATTTAAACTCTAAAGCTTTCCAGCTTACTTCTTGGATTCATAGCCAGCTGGCTGCTGTGTGTAATATGAACATATTCTGACTGTGCACGAGCTGTTTTGTCTTGTTTAACCCATAATTGCGATGTTCACTCCAGGCCACAACTCACCTGCATGGATTTAGCCTTGACTGTGCAAGTTCCCAGAGTCAGGACTTGCCATCACCTCGCCTATGTGCAGTCTATTATTATTAAAGTCAAAAAAACCCCACCCCACCAACCCCAAAAAGCCCCTCCTGGAACAGAGCTGGATAAAATGAATATGTTCAAGATGGTGGGCCAGAGCTGAGCCAGCTCATGTGGGATCGGTGCCCACTTTTTGGCATTTACAATAAACTTTGGAACGACTTTGTAACACGAATGCTTTAATAGCAAATGGGGAGCGTAGGGGGAAAGGCAAGGAAGAAGGACATACGAACTTTTTTTTTTTTCTTATTAATGCTAGATTGCTGATTTTTCCCAAGGTAGCCTGATATAAGCGATACCTGTTTATTAGCAGATTTCTGCAGTGTTAGTATGTCAAAGATAGCGAAATTCTGAAATTTCTGTCCTAAATTACCAAATCATCAGTGAAAAGCTTTACATTCAAAGGAAGCATGAATATTAAAATTTGTTAGCATACTTTGCCTTTGTAAGAAATACAATCTATTATTCTTTTTCTTTATGCGACGTCACTGGGCTCTATGAGAGGCAATAGAACCATTATTTAATAGTAGTAGTCCTGGATAATGTCATAATAAGCCATACAGCATATTAAAGCACATTTATTCTTGCCAGCTATCAGGAGGAACTTTTTACCTATTTTAAAGGCCCATTAGATTTGTTTACATACTGGTTTGAAGCTGGTATGCTTTGCTTCCAATGGAACTGCCATTGGCAGGGGCTGAGCCAGACTTTTAGTACTTGACTCCGATGGTATTGAATTTCCCGACTGCTGTACACAGTCAGTAATATATCGCTGCTGCTTCAGGGCAGCCTGTCTCTCTGGGAATAGCGGGTACAACCCAAACCAGTGTAGTCCCTAAAGCTAAGGTATCTGGGGGTTATTGTCATAAAAATGAAAATAACTGAAATTATATAGATCAGAAGCAATTTTCCACAATGGAAAAAGGTGGTCAAGGAATCAAAAGCATGCCTTCAGGTGTATTACCCAACAGAACAACAAAAATGTGCTGGGCTTTGAATTGCACTAGCAATCTGGAAAGGATTTTCTGACTGGAGCTATGTTAAGTGTTAATAGTGGAACCTGGGTATTTTGTCCTTTGATCTCTCCTCGAGCTCATATAGAATAATAGGATCAAAATAAAATGCCATTTATATGAACACCTTGTTCTTTTGATCTTGGCACGCAAAATTCTGTCTGCAGCTCCAACGTAGCAAACAGTGCATCTGTTCCTTTTACTTGGACCTTCTAGTTTATCATAATTTTTAATAAATGGTGTCACAGCCAATTTTTTGTGTAGTTCATGAACCTTGTTGTAATTTTTTCCTTAAGAGACTTTAACTACATTTTTCAGAAGAACCATGAATAAGGTAAGCAGGACCTGTAAACTGGTGGCTTATGGTCAGTTGTGCTTATGTATGTTGAATATATGATGGAAACATTTGTATGCCACTACATTTTAAAAAATCATAGAATCATAGAATGGTTTGGGTTGGAAGGGACCTTAAAGATCATCGAGTTCCAACCCCCCTGCCATGGGCAGGGACACCTTTCACTAGCCCAGGTTGTCCAAAGCCTCATCCAGCCTGGCCTTGAACACACTAGTGTTAAAACTATACATATATATATATATATATAATATTAGTTGTTCTTTGACCACTTGGGCAAAACTGTTGAATGAGCATACTCTGAATAAGATAGAAGGTATGGTTACATGACCCCAAGAATAGTTGGAGTAATTGTGGTTATCAGAGGTGCTAGGTTTTGGATCCCTGCTTTTCCATCAGGAAGGTGGGAACCAAGTCTTTGTCTTCATTGCCCAGGAAAGCCCGTAGAAGTATCACAGGTGGTGGTTATGGATCTTCTTTACTTTTACGCAGAGATCCACAAAACAGATAACCCAGGGCTGAATAGGAGTATCTTTCAGCTCTTTATTCCCTGGGGTTGATGGTCAGGAGCACTTAAAGTAAAGCCTCTTCTTCATGCTCTTTCAAATCTCTTATTAAGATTCTTCTCCACTGAAGGCTTGGACTGCCTGGAAGCAGCTGAGCTGTGTTTATTATGATGATTGATGGTGTCTCATTGTGATCCCTGCTTCAGTTGTTGTAACCTCCAAGGGTCGATGCGATGGGTGTGAAGCACTATGCCAAATGAAAGCGAATAAACCCAAGTCCTGCAGGTCACCAGTGTCATCATTGCTGCTGTCCAGGAAGAGGGATTAGTGAGTGGGAAGAAACTCTAGCTGGGAGAGATCTGGTGGCCAAGCAGTATCTCGGGCATCGAGTGTCTCAAGCTTTACATCCCACTGTAATTTATATTTAGCCATTAAGCTTATTAGATAGGAACAGTCAGCTTGTTCTACACCGTGTGCTGGGAACACTGCGGTGTAAGTGCTGGGTAAGCGTTTAGACTTCTGCTGCCATTGAGGTTGCTGCACGTGAGCTATTTGTTGTATACTTTGTTGGATCTCAGTCTGCCGTTAGGCAGGAGTGTTCCTGAGAGCTGTAACCATGGCTAGAACCTATAACTTTATTTTTATAAAATAATACCATATAATTCATTATGTATAGTAAAGATACTCTGCTCTAACCAAGCTACTCGGAGCACCAAAAGCAGCATGGATGTATCTGCGTGGTACTGCACTAGGATGAACGCATCCTGCTGAGATCAGGTACCTGTGCTAATGCAGCCTCCAGTCCTTCTGCTAATTAGTACAGAGCTGCTGGAAGAAGGCTTGGTGCTGTAATTGTCTAAAAGGTGGTATCTGTCCACCTCTTAATTTTTGCAGGATATCTGTCCCTCTTCGTCTTTCTCCAGTTCTTGTTTTGTGTGGCTGGACGGTGTCTGTGATCCCAGAATTCAGACCTACCTTTTTGCATTAATTAAAGGAAGGATGTGAGACTCTTTTTTTAATTATTATTTAAAAAAAAAAAAAGTGAAAGAGCTGCAAAGATTCATAGTTTTTTCTCCTTACAGTAAGAATGGGGTTGCCCTAGTTCTGTGGTTAGCATGAAACAAATGGGCTCTGCCATGAAGTCAGTGGGGTACAAGTTAATACAAGGTAGTAAAGGAATAATAATAAAGTAAACCAGCAAAGTCCATTGTCTTTTATGACAAATCCAATATGATTGTCTTGTAGTCTAAGGCCCTGCCACAAATGGTATTTTTTGATGCCTGGATAAGTCCAGTTTACATATGTACAAAATGTATGAAAAAAAGTTATAAGAGTGCTTAGTATTTTACTTTTTTTTTTTCCTTGAAAGTAATTTGCTATTGTTCAAACTTTCAGCTTTCACTGGTTTTGTTTCCAAAAACCCCAAAAGGAAGAGAAAATAACAAAAGTCCATGAAGGCAAAAGGGGTATGTTCTCATTTCAGTTCACAGAATTTCCTGCCTTTAAACAATACAAATATATGCCCTCAGGTTTCTAACATGCTGGAAGGATACCGAATCCTTGAAACAGATCAAATTAAAAGCAAGTCCACTATAGTAACAGCGAGTTTTACCAGCACTTCCCATAGATCTCAACAAGAATTCACTGGGTTTTAACCATGTTGCCAAGCCTTGCAAAATATGAAACGGCTGACTCCGTAAATGAATAAATGCTCAAAAGCAGCAAATTCTAGGCTCAATTGGGTACAAATAAAATCTGATGCTTAATAGTTTTTCCCTCTTCACTGCAGGCCCCATTTAAAGGAATTGTCTAATAGAACTTAGAGATGTGTCCATAAGCAGAACAGACATGGGCGTTCGCTATGTAAAACCTTTTGGGGGTACGTTGCTTCCCTTAGTTATGGTTATGTGCCCAAAACATGGAATGTGTTGCTGCCAGCACACAGGGTGAAGGACATGAGAAGCATGGGGGCAGCTGGCAGCCATTGTCACCAAGCAGAGCATGGCAGGTCAGGGAAATGGTGACAAGCGGTGGCTTGGACTTAGAGGGAAGAACTGAAGAAACTTCTTGATGTTCAGCAGTGTTCAGAGTTGCAGAAGGAAGGGGCTGAACAGTCATAGAATCATGGAATGGTTTGGGTTGGAAGAGACCTTAAAGTTCATCCAGTCCCACCCCCCTGCCATGGGCAGGGACACCTCCCACTAGCCCAGGTTGCTCAAAGCCTCATCCCGCCTGGCCTTGAACCCCTCCAGGGATGGGACATCCACAGCTTCTCTGGGTCATGGTCAAGCTCTTTGCATCTCCAACATTTCTGATTTTTTTTTTAATATAGTTAGTGCAGTAATGTGCAAGATGACCACATCCTGCTGCAGAGAGGTGATAGCTCAAGCCCGTATCTCCTTACGGTGTAGACACCATCCTTCCCATTGTCCATCCTGCATCTATGGCACCGAGCTGGTCACTCAGCATATTGGGGTAACAGCACTGTTTGTATTGGTACTATTTTCTCTTCTTTCCAACACAAAACTACACATTCCTCTTGTCGTTTTACAGTCTTTGATATCATAAGTAGCTCAATGATGGGCCACAGGCATTTTACAGAATTTGGAGGTGCAAGCTCCCCAAGGAGCCTTCTGGTACCCGGATTCTGAAGGGCAAGGTGATCAGTAATCTTAAATCAGCATCACTGTCATCCTCATTTATACCAGAAAAAGGGAGTCCAAAGTTTTTGGTTGGTTTTGTTTGGTTGGTTTGCATTATCCCACAGTCCTCAGGGCCAGAGGCAGTTGACCATCCGATTTGAATGCCCTGTGGTTCTTTCTGATTATTTGAATGTTGTATTGATGACAAAATGTGTTTTAGATTTTGTGTGTGTGTGTGTGTGCGTATAATTATTATTTTTAATTAGTTTCTCTAGCTTTTCTGATAAAACTTTCTTCAGTTAAGCCTTCAAGTGAAAGCAGGCTTCATTGCTTATTTATTTCTGGGGGAAAGTGTTAAATAATTAAGGTGAAATATGTGTTTCCCTGAGAAACACCCAGAAGTTTGCGTTTGCGCCGTTGAGTGAATTATCAAAAGCAGATGTGAGCAAGTGGAACATTTTACATAAATTGATTAAAATCATTATTTACCTGTAAGTTATAAGAAGAGCTTAGTTGCACTAGTTTGTTGCCAATATGTCCTGCCAATAATCTGCCAAAAAGCAGCTTGCTGGCAGAATCCCTGGAATGGTTAGCTTATGCTTGCGCAGAACATTACAACCCCAAGTCAAATGAAAACCTACTATAAACGAACTCTTTGATGGTGGATTCACTGGAATATGTTCTTGATATATGGTATACAGTTTATATGGATTATGTATACTGTGCAAGAAATATGGCTATCTATTAAGGGTAACGTGATACGTAATCGGTCAGGACAGTTATTGTTTTCGGTATTTGCTATGAATAAGATCATACGGTGACTGTTCAGTTTTAACATACAGACTGTTCGCGTGCAGCCCGGAGCATGCTATTTGTTCAGTGAATACGGAAAGGCTATTGAAAATGGAAAATATCTGACATCTATACAGAGTCATTTTAAAGGCAACTTTTCTTTCAGGGACAATTTATACATTACATAAACTTATATTTTTCATCCAAGTATCATTTCGAGACTAGCAAGCTTAAATATTGGAGGCCATAGGGAAACATAATATTACGATAATGTTCTTTGGTGCGGTTTGGAAGGTTTTAGGAAACATTTGGAAGTATTTTTCTCATAAAGTCACTTAACTATTGAAGTGTTATGATAGCACTCCCTTCTGCATTGCGTATGTTAGAAAACAGCCTGGTTAAAGGGGACATCCATCCTATATATCCTAATTAGAAGTATTTCCACAAAACAGGAAATTATATGTTACAGGATCCTGGATTTGTTTTAATTTAAAAAAAAAAAAGAAAGAAAAAAAGGCAATATGATTTAAGGTGTGATATCAGTTTTCAAACCCCCATTTCCAGTTCTGTTCAGCAAGAAGCGCTACAGTATTGTTGGAGCTATATGTCAAATTTGCATTTTCTAAATAAGCAGTCAAGAGCTGAGCTGGTTTTTTTCTGTTTAAGTAAGCACTAATAAACATGACCAATCCTTTAGGATCCTAAAGAACCTTAAAAACCTTGCAATTCTCAGAAGCCTAACTTTTTTTTCCACTATAGTGTAATTTCATTCTTTTGAACTTCTGCAGAAGCAGAACTTATGTCAACAATTTTGAAATTTCTGGCAGTTGTTATCAAGGTGACTCCTAGTGCTCCAGAAGTTTATCTGTTACCTTGCAATCTCGGTGTAGCAGATGTACACAGTCAAGATATTTAATTATAGAGAAAATGACTTTTTTTTTGAACTATCAATTAATTCATGTGTTTGTATTTTGTGCAGAATAATGCGTGTTATTTTCATCAGCAGTATAAAATATGTATTGTAGTTCGTTACCGTCTTTCTGAGGAATTTGTGAAGTGTTACAATTTCATTTATAGAATCATAGAATGGTTTGGGTTGGAAGGGACCTTAAAGATCATCAAGTTCTAACTGCGTAGATTCTTACATTTAGTGTTAAAGTATTTCAGGGAATTGAAGATGTGACTTCAAAAACAAGATATTTAGGGTCAAGCCTTTGACTTCAGTGGGTCCAGAGTCTCCCTTCCAGTATTAAAATGCAGAGTAATCACTATCTGATTTTTTTTTCTTTTTTTTTGCTGACCTAAAGTGCTTAAGATATTGTTGAAGTCATTTGTCAGGAGTAAATATGTAAGAAAATGGAATAATCCCACAAGAACTGCATTAAGCTAGGCGTGCTTTTGGCTGAAATGATGTCCAACAAGAGCAGCAGCACGGAGGACTCAAAACCAGAAGAGCTTAGACTTTCAGAGATAGATTTGTTCTGGAGTAGTTTCACCTGCTTTCGCTCCTGTTTTGCATAGTTTGACTGCAGGGTTGTGTTTTGAAAGATGGCAACTTTTGCGTGTATTTAGGGGAATAAGAGTTGAAGAACACTTTAGTTCAAACCTGTCTAGGATGTAGACTTTACAGTGCCTCCTGAGGAGTAATCCCAATGTTAAAAATTCAAAGGTAATATTGAGGGGAAAGTTGGAGATCGGTTTGACCATCCTCCTTATATTGAGGCACAGATATGGCATCATCTTAGGGAATGAGCTAATATGAGTGTGGTCGAATCAGAGTGAAATTAGATTGGAAAGAAAAATGTAAATGCTAGAGCAAAAGTAGGAATTTCTTACAGAATTAAATAATTGAGCGATTTTGCTCAGAAATTATTTGGAAAAATAAGAAGTAGTTATGGTTTGAGGAATCTGAGAATTACCCTGTTTATCTTGTGCTTTCTTTATTCTTTACATCTCTCTTCTCCTGTCTGCCTCATCTTCCTCCCCCGCACCTCCAGAAGAAGTTACCACTTGAGTCAAACCCAACTGCCTGCAGTTGATCTGGGTCCAGCCTCTCTTCTTGGGGAGTGTCCCTGGATCTTGCCTACTCATCAGGCACACCGCTGGGGTGATGAGGGTCAGTGCATTCAGCTAATTTGTTGCTAAATGAGCAATATTTTGGCCCATTTGTCTGAAGGAGGTCAGACCTCATGACATCCTTCCCCTGGTGTACGCTCTGTTGAATAGATTATATCACAGAATCGCAGAATGGTTTGGGTTGGGAGGGACCTTAAAGATCACCGGGTTCCACCCCCTACCATGGGCAGGGTCACCTCCCACTAGCCCAGGTTGCTCAAAGCTTCATCCAGCCTGGCCTTGAACCCCTCCAGGGATGGGGCATCCACAGCTTCTCTGGGCAACCTGGGCCACTGCCTCATCATCCGCACAGGAAAACATTTCTTCCTAATATCTAATCTAAATCTGTCCTCTTTCAGCTTAAAACCTTCTAGTCCCTCCTGGAAGCTGCTAGCAGCAAGGTCTCTCACATGCTTAATTTCTGAGTGTGAAATCTTCATCCTTGGCATTTGACAATAGTTCAAACTTGACTGGACAGGGCTCTGAGCAACCTGGTCCAGCTGGATGGGCTTTGAGCTCAAGGTTGAACCAAAGACCTTCCAACCTTGGTGATTCCCCGAGTCTGTTCAATATTTCTTCTGTGTTGTGGAAGATAGTTGAGAGAAGAAAATGATCACATCTCAAATAATATTTCCATACTTCTGTATCTTGCAGTTTGCAAACAGGGAAATCTATGTGCACCCTACTTGTCCTACCCAGGGAAATATATTTTCTGCTGTGCTGCAGCTCAGCCGCAGACCTTGTATTTTCTTTTGCCGTGCCCTTCCCAGTGCTTAATCTTGGCTCTGTTCAGTTTTCTTTCAGTTCTCTCTCTCAGCTCCTAATCCTTGTCCATGCTCATAAGCCCCTAATATTTATATGGCATTATCTGTGTGAGAGATTACTGCTGACAAGTAATCTCTTCCCTCTTCTGAATGAAGAATTACAACCATTGCTAAAGATCAGAAAGTGAAATTAGATCCCTGAAAGTATGTGACAACTTCAATAAACCCTAATATCAAATTCTCTAAATATTGGGGAATCTTCTTTTGAGCTTTTAGGTTTGAACTGTAGCACAGCTTTGGGACACCTGAATGCACTCAGTGACTTTTTTTTATTGTAGAGTAAAATGTGACAGTAGTTGTAGAGAGGAAAAAAAAAAAATTAAAAAAAAAATCACAGAACTGAGACTAGTCTCTGGGTTCTGTAATTTGTTGCAATCTTTCAAGAAGTAGGTAAATACAAATGCAGCAGCTTTACTGCTATCACGTGATTTGTAACATTAAATATAAAAATATAAATATATAAATTTTTATAAAGTAAAAAGCAAATATAAACTAATGTAGTTGCTGTCTGATCCACTTTGGCCTCCAAATAACTGCTTTCATTATTTTTTTTTTTATCCCCTTAGAACAGAGTGGTTGAAATTCTGAGTTTTGAAGAAGCTCAGATANTCTCTCAGCTCCTAATCCTTGTCCATGCTCATAAGCCCCTAATATTTATATGGCATTATCTGTGTGAGAGATTACTGCTGACAAGTAATCTCTTCCCTCTTCTGAATGAAGAATTACAACCATTGCTAAAGATCAGAAAGTAAAATTAGATCCCTAAAAGTATGTGACAACTTCAATAAACCCTAATATCAAATTCTCTAAATATTGGGGAATCTTCTTTTGAGCTTTTAGGTTTGAACTGTAGCACAGCTTTGGGACACCTGAATGCACTCAGTGACTTTTTTTTATTGTAGAGTAAAATGTGACAGTAGTTGTAGAGAGGAAAAAAAAAAAATTAAAAAAAAAATCACAGAACTGAGACTAGTCTCTGGGTTCTGTAATTTGTTGCAATCTTTCAAGAAGTAGGTAAATACAAATGCAGCAGCTTTACTGCTATCACGTGATTTGTAACATTAAATATAAAAATATAAATATATAAATTTTTATAAAGTAAAAAGCAAATATAAAATTATTTATTTGTTTTTTAATAAACTTTGAACACCAAATAACTGCTTTCATTATTTTTTTTTTTATCCCCTTAGAACAGAGTGGATGAAATTCTGAGTTTTGAAGAAGCTCAGATATATCTGTGCAGCTTTGGTGTTTGTACAGTGCTTGGCCAGTAATATCTGTGCATGGCTGTGTAGTTTTGCACCCATTTGTAGTAATTGTGGGAAGAAATTCAGCATGAAAACAGGATAAATTGAAGGAAGCAGAAAAAGAAAGTGCAAAAGTGGAATTTCCCCGTTATTGGTAATGACAAAAGTGACTGTTCATCGCAACCATTCTAAGCCAACTGGGCTCCAGGTATTAGCATCACAGGAGCTCTGCAGGAGCCGCGGTAGTGTTTTGGGTCACAAAACTTCTAGTAGAAGTGTTACAGTTGGCAAAGAGACATTTGTGATCCTGTTTAAGGAAAGACAAAGGGAATTCTCAGACAATGAGTTGGTTAAACTGTGCGTTATGCCGCGATGGAACATCAGTGACGAAGGAAACACGGCAGCTCTGAAATGTGTGGGTTCCAGCTCCAAAGCCCGGGGAGGGCTTCTGATATATATCATGATGACAATCTCCTTTTATTATTTTTAAATCTTTTAATGACAATATAATTACAAAAAAATAAACCCATTGCACTTTCAGAACTATCTTGAACTTTGCATCCAAATGTAGCTACAGTTACAGAAGGGCCAGCTTTTATGAAGTCGTTATCTTTTTTTTTTTAGCTTATACCCATTCCTACAAATTATCCTTGCTCATCAAGAACAACTATTCAAACTCGTATACAACACACAAAACTTGTCTAATATGATCTAGCCTAAACCAGCGCTCCAGTTAGTCTTTCTAATGTGGTTTCTATTCATTGAGTGGTGACGACATGCCCTTCCATCCTTTTTTTTTTTTTTTGGTGGTTGTTTTTAATAAAATGATGCACAAAGTGACTCTTGGTGCCACAAAAAGAAACCAGTTCCCGTAAGTAATTTGTTATTAGGGCAAATGAAATGCTGTGAATAAACACATAGGATGTGATGTGGCAACATGTTAGGAAAAAAAGCACGTGTCTGCTTCAACTAAAAGTACGTGGGTTTCCTCCGAGTAGGGTTTCATGGCATAAATGTAAAGAAAATATATAATACATAGATTGGGGAGTTTAAAAAAATCAGTTATACAAAGTGGCAAATGTTTAGAGTGAAACTCTGTCTTTTAGTATATGGAATTTTTATTAGATATGAACTTAGTTTAATTTTTAACCCACCTTTTTAACTAAACATCAATACTCAGTATGCAAAAATTGAAGGTTTTCGAGGCTTTTTAAAGTCTTCAGAAAGTTTTAAAGTTGATGGTTAGATGTCAGAGATCCTCAAAAATCTGAACAAGTAGAAGAGAAATAGTTTCGAAAAGTTTTGAAAACAAGTCATGGTACTAAAATAAGATATCCAAGTCTCTCACTGTTTGTTCTGAACTTTCAGTATTTAACTATATGTGAGTTATGCATAAAAATAAAACATTTTCCGTGGTGGTTTTTTTTTTAATATAAGAGACAGTACCTTGTGGAATCTGTTGAAAGTGTTAATATTTGTATGCTTTGGTGAGAATTTTTTTTCTGGAAAGTTTCACATGTACAAAATTTCCCTACCCCAAGTTAATAGTAATGATATAATCCTTCTGCTGTATTAAGAGTAGGATAATGTGGCATTTGTCTTATGTGACTAGTGTGTGTTGTAATAAATGTTATGAAAAGTGGTGCATCCTTCTCTAACTAAATCCTACCTGTCTCCTGTGGTAGCTCTCTAGCTTGTTTTTTTAGAGTCATGGAATGGTTTGGGTTGGAAGGGACCTTAAAGATCATCAGGTTCCAACCCCCCTGCCATGGGCAGGGACACCTCCCACTAGCCCAGGTTGCCCAAAGCCTCATCCAGCCTGGCCTAGAACCCCTCCAGGGATGGGGCATCCACCGCTTCTCTGGGCAACTTCTTCCACTGTTTTACCAGCCGAATCATAAAAATATTTTGTCCTTATATCAAGGCTTTTCAGCCTGTGTCTGCTCCTACCCCAGCTTTGCTGTTCTATCCCCAGCCTCTCTGAGGTTGTATCTTCTGAAATTTAGACAAGGATGCAACAAAAAAAAAAAAAGCCTCTGTTAATCTTTGTGGGAGTAGATACTGGCCCTAACTAAACCACTGGAGCACTTTTTTTTTTTTTTGTCCTCCAGGTTATAGACCTCTGGATGGTGTGTAGAAATCCTGCAAGCTCTTGATGTTTATAAATGACTGAGATCTGGGCAGGTGCTGGATGGAGAGATGACTCTGTCTGGAAGGTGGCAGAAAAGAAAAATTAATGTGAGTCTGGAAAAAGAAAAATAAGACTAGCTCTGGAGCAAAAAATGTTCTGGAGAAAAATGTAAACACAAAAAATGTGCTAACTAGACATTGTCTTTCTCCAGCAGGCTTTTGGGAAATGCACGCGAACAGGTTTAGAAGATTTCATGTTGTTATTAGTTTATTTTTAGGTCATTTATTTAAGTGTCATAAAGAACATTAGCTAGTGGTTAGGGACTACAATATCCATTATATTATTCCAATCATGTGGACAAGTTTATACTACGTATGATTTACAATGGTCTTTCTGCAGTAAAAATTGTTATATTCAGGTACGATGTTTTATACATGGTTGTATCCAGCACAATCCAAGTGGCTGAGCACAGAGACGTCTTTCCAATCAAAGTCTGAAAAAATTAATGCTTTTACACGGACGCTGTGGGTTGCAGGGAGAGCTGTTTATGGCTCTCTGCCTACATCCTTTATCATGTCTCCACTGTTGTTAGTAAAATATACAGAACTACTTTATGCCAAAACAATGGAAGCTAATGCAGATAACTTGTTCCAAAGTTAACTATCAAATAAATCTTTTTTTTTTTAAACTGTTAAGTGAAATGGTGTTCTAAAACTTTTAAAAAATTGTCAAGATGATGAATACTGTGTGTGTAATACAAGTAAATACCGCGGAATTGATTGCGCGCACATGTCTTAAATAAAGGATATTAAATAGTTTATTCCAGAGAGAGATCGGTGAAGTTTTATCTAATATTATTAAAAATTCTGCAATGACGGATCAGATTTATAAGGGCTGAAAACTAAGAAGAAAACCTCTTCAGAAATAGAAATGATGCACTGGGTGGATGATTGGCTGGGAGAATAAAGACAGGCAGGGGGATACAGCCTGCCTCGGTAGTCTGACCTCTCACATGTCAGCAGTTCTTGATGGCAATGATTTCCAAAAGCTGTTGGTTAAATTTGGTTTGGTAAATCAGTCCTCTCAATTCAGTCCCAGACTCAGTGGTTTAGAGGAAATCCCTTAACCCATTTCTCTTCCAGCTTTTCCCATGCGTAAATATATAAAAGTATATCCTCACAGGTATGTGAGGTCATTTAAAAACCTTGTCAAATGTCAAATTCTGTTACAAATACCAATATACTGCTCTTGTTGAATTGTCCCCTCTTATTGAATTGTCCCTTCCTTCCATGCAGAAGAAATAACTAGGTGAGCTAAGGCACACAGTAGTATCGCGGAACATCTGGATTCGTGTCCTTACTTCAGAGGAGCCACCACCGGCCAGTTTTAGGTCTGTAATTCAGCTTAGACTGTCAAAACACCGAATTAACTGTTAAGAGCATGTACGTATGGAGTAGCCAGAGGCAGGAACAGAGGAATTCAGCCACAATGAATTTCTGCTTTTTTATTCTGAGAATTTATACTTTTATGTTCTGAGAATCCGAGGGTGGCTAAGTTGCTGAGATAGGAATGGTTTAAGCCAGGCTCATTGGGGAACCTGTCGTGTTTATGACACAGGTGATGGATTTGGATGAGGCTGTTGAATGGGATGGAACTTTTTCCGATTGTATCTACGGAGCATCTCCAAGGGCAGTGGAAAAAAGGTCAGTCTTGTAGGTGATTTGGTCAGTGGCTTGAAAATGTAGATAAATATGAAAATTTATCAAGGAATACACATTATAGGGGGTAGTTACACAGTGACTGACTTAGGAAAGGAGATTTATGTGTTTGGAGAAAAATCCTCAAAGCCATTGTCAGGAGTGGAACTTCAGCAAAGCTCCCATAGTGTGTGCGTGTTCGTATTTTGGTAGCGATTTTGAAGAAAAAAAAGGCTTTTTTTGCAGTTAGCATGCTCCGTTACAGAGTAAAGTGGATGATTCTGGTGTTTAGGAATATTTGTTTTGACAGAGAGGGAAGGGAGTGGTTTGTTCACAGCCCCGAAACGAGCTGTGATGGAGTAAAACTGGGAAGAACTGTGGAGGAGGTTGATGAAGTGGAGCAAGTGTTGGCTTTAGTAAACAGCTCAGTAAACAGGCTGTAGTGTGTAAACATTTGGAAATGAAAAGGAAACGGCAAATTTAAATGTCTCTACTTATCTGGGAGAACCATAATCACACTGAAAGGCATGGAAGTAAATAATATTTGGATAAATTAACTGGAGGGACAGGCAGGCGTTTGGAGCGAGGATCCCCTGGTGGCTGTGCACATAGTTCTCTTTGTCTTCATTTAGAAGAGTCGTGTTTGAATGAAGGAGCTTCACTCGAGTGTTTCCTGGGCAGGGACCGTCATTCATTCCTGCTTGAAATCAAATAGCAAAACTAGATCTGCATAAAACCTTACATTTTGTATATTCCAAAAATGAGTTCAGTGGCTTCAATATCTCTGTGCGAATGCATCTTGTTGGGAAAGGTTTTCTGCAGCATGGGCGCGAGATGGAAGAGCCAGTGGTGTCTGATATTGCCCGTGGTACCTCAGGAAGGTCATTAGCAGCTCTGGCTCAGTTTCCCCATCTTAACGTTCATTACTCCTGTGAAAAAACATGGGGTGGTTGCTTTTATCCTATGAATGGATGTACAAAATCCATTTCTCCTAGGTGTGTGGTGTTATTTTTTCTTCTAATTTGTGATTAATTTTTTCAGCTGGCCATAGTAGGAATGAGGCATGGATAGGTGGGTAAGAAGAGCCACTTCCATGCCATGGTACGTGTTTGACCCATGTTACTATGTAACAAACAGTCCTTCTGCGTTAGCTTTCATTGATCTATGGCGAAACAACTCGCTGGGCTCAGTCTAGACATAGACAAGACTTAGATTAGATTGAACATCGCTGTGTTTGGCAATTACTAGCAATCTTAGCCTTACTCCTGGATAAAAATGCCAAGAGTTTTCTGTCAGAATTGCTTTTTTACTTCACGGACATGTTTGCTTCATTTTATTTTAGCAGACAGATAGTTGTGTTCTCCCTATTGATGCGTATGCTGTTGGTGTCGATGTGGTTCAGGGAAGACCTTTGGCTTCCCAGCCAGTGACCCATAGGTTATTTTATTTCACAGGTACTGTATTTGCTAAAATTATATGTGTGTGTCATTTACTGAATGCTGGTGGAGGTGTTGCTTGGATGGATGTAAAATATCAACTGTGTTTTGTCTTCTCATTTGCTATTAATTAATTAACAATTGCGAGGTGAAACTGAAATCCAGCAGAAACACAATATAGATTTTTTTTTTTTCTTCTTTTTGCTAACAGGTTCATGCCAGACCATAAGCTTGCCCATTTGGAAAAGGTAATTGGTGTTAAAAGAAATGGAGATGCTTATCAAGCGGAGGGTCTGCCCAGCCAGCAGAAGAGCAGAGCTTTGGGAGGTTTAATGAAAAACAGCGACACGCATCCTGAGTCTGGACTTCGTGAAGCCCAGCCTGGACTTTGTACCGCACAGCACGAGGGACTGCCTTCCCCATCACCAGCACCGCGGAGACCGAACAAGTCGGAGGCATCAGAAAGCACAAATCCTTGTCAAGAGGAAGATAAGCAACGTCTGACTTTTAACCTCTGCGATATCTGGAGTGGACGGGACTATCAGCAAAGACCTTTACACATTGCCTGGCCCCACAGGTGGTAAGTGGTGAGCAAATCCAAATACCGTACCTACCCGAGATTTATGCATTTGGGTTGATCCCCCTTTCTGTGACTCCTGTCAAGTAGGAAATAATTTCCTAAATACATCCTGACACATGTGTAGAGGAAAGAGACACATCACTAACATCTGATTATTCAAAATAATTTGTTTGGGTATATGTGGTTCAGTAACACTAACCAGACGTTTAACCATTGATGTTCACGATTCCTCCTTTTTACCCAAGACAAAGATACTGCGGCTGCTGCAACAATACTCATGATTTCCTTAACTCCCTTTTCCTATAAAGCAATCCACAGCTGACAATTAATATCTCGTGTTATTTAAATGATCTTAATTACTTTAATGCAAGTGATTAAGTGTAAAGATACACGGTGGCACTGGGCGGCTGATGTGAACCCGCTGTTTGAAAACACCCTTTCGGTGTTACATAAACAGAAAGCCTGGTTGAATGTATTACCAATGAAACAATATTTTTTTTCCAACTGCTCACGCAAATACCTGATCTCTGAATCTTCTCTGAACAGCTGAAAAATCTACCATGCCGCATAATCGCTAAAAAAACATATAAACTTTAGCTTGACTCCTCCATAAATTAGGATTTAAAGAGGTAAAATGTCCCAATAATCTTCCGGTATTGGGCACGAACATTTTAATCTAGTTTTTATTCCTCGCAGTTTGTTTAATCTGCATGTGGCCTGATTAGAGTTCACTTCATCCACAGATTACAGTCTGTTTATTGCAGAGATGCTGGGTCGATCAGTAGGTCAGATTTTCCGAGAGCAACTGTTTTCAGGTGAAGCAATAAGTACACCACACCGACGACGGGGCAAATCGCCTTTGCAGGGGATTTGACTTCCAGCACATTAAAACTCCAGAAGCTCTCCCAGATGATCTGCAGCATCTGGTACCTAAAGGGATTTTCATCTTTGACTCTAAATGTCTGAACATAAAATTTAGGGATTGGAAGTTGATGTGGAATCTGTCTTTGGATTTGTTTAATCAACTTCACACTTCCGACACAGCCTTTCTTGGGGAGCTACATTTATTTTTAATCATGTTTCCCTGCTAAGGCCAAAATGCTCTGTGTTCTCAGAGGTTATTTTAAAATTTAGTGCATCGAAGGGAGAGATGCTGCATGTATTCATTTGGTGTGGAAAGTATATGAAGCTTAGTGTCATTTTTCTTTTTTTAAAGAATTTTATCCTCCTTCACTTAAGACCACGTTTTAAAAATGCATATTTTTAAGATGGCCAGTTATAAAAAGTTTTACGATGCTGAGCTGGGGGTTTTTTTTCTTTTTTTTTTTCCTTTTTTTTTTTAATGCTAACTTAAATTGTTCCAAATGTTGCATTTGCAAAGAGCAAAGGAGAAGCAAATATTTTCCATTTTATTCAGTAGTTTGCATAAAACAGCACAAAGCTAAGTAATAAAATCAACAATATTAAATTGAATAATTCCTTTTCTTTCTGTGTATATTTTTGCTTTAATTTAATTTAATTGCCTAAAGTTAGTTGCTTAAAGAGATGCAGCATTGTGTTTGTGCACATACTTATTGTTAAAGCTAAATTATTTTTAATTTGGAGAAGAGAGAAAAAAAAAAAAAAAGCCGCATCAGCAAGAGCAAATGCCAAAATATAAAAGTAACACATTCATCCTTACGGGTAATATAGTAGAACATTGGAAACTTGGAGGTTGCCAGACACACAGCTAACATTAGGGCTAATTTTGAAAATCTAGCGTGCAGTCAATTTTACTGATGCCTGGGGACATACAAGGTAGAAGCTGACAAGAGAACTAATTTTGTTTGGGTTATTTACTGCTATGCATCATCCGTGGGTTCCCGCCTGACACACAGCTATATGAAGGGGAATATTATCACACACTAAAAATTTATGTTGACATTCGATATTTGTTCAATATGTCAGCAGTATTACTTTCATAATCAAAAGAGTAAGAAAAAGAGAAGAGAAAAGCACTTCATGCTCATATAGATATATCTTTTTAATAACAGTCTATAAGGTTAATATAGTTTACCTTTGAGAGTATACAATGAAAACAAGCAGGGTTAGCAGGGAAAATGACAGAAAGCATCAACCCGAGCTGTTTGTTTGCCATTACCTAAGCGAGCCATGTCAGCTCTCTGGCCCGCGTCTGATAGCTATTTGTTGTACAGAGAGCACAGCATAAAAAAAAAAAAGGGGGGGGGGGAAATAGAGAGAAAAAAAATATCAAACTCTTAATACTATTGTGTGCCCATAACCATCTGTCACTGCTAGCCTGGAGATGAGAGGAAGATTACGAGGAATAAACACTGAGCCGCCGAGCATTGGTAAAGCCTTCGGGCAAAAAACTCTTGTGGGGACATCAAAGACATTCTAATTCCGAGGCAGTCAAGGATTACAGTGTGTAACCTGTGCTGACAACAGATAAATGACTGGCAATATTGTGCCAGAGCTGTTGGGTCCTGCATGGAGTACTGATGATGATGATGATGATGATGTTATCTTGCAGAATGGACTCTGCTGGGATAATTTTATGATAAAACACTTTTTTCAAATGCCACTGGGTCCAGGCAGGCATTTACTAGCTACGGGGGCAGCAATCAGTTTCTTCAAAATTTACTGTTCTAAGCCCATTAGAGTTCCAGCGCAGCAAGGCTCTCGATGGAAATCGAAAGCGCCTGCCTTCATCTGAGGATGCTGCATGCAAATCTTCCAGGCTGAACTCCTACCCTTTAGTGGTGGGATGCTTTAGCAACTGATTTATGGAAATTCACTCATAAAAAAAAAAAATACAGTTTCTTTTTAATTGATGAATGTGAATTAGAAAATTAAAGGGGATGGTTTAGCATCTGCCGAACATCCGAGCATCCTCACCCCCTACCCTGGGTGGCACAGGTGAAGACGAGGGGCTGGAAGCAGCCCCTTTGCCGTGCGGCGTAGCCAAAAATAAGCGCTTATTGCCTTATTAGACACGAACGAACACTTCGCGTGCCTTTTTCAGGCATCAGCAGCTAAAAGCATCCCCTTCTTAGGCCTAGCGCAAGGCTCTCGGTAAAGTGGACTAATTTTAGCCAAGTGTTGTAATGTGCGAGGGGGTTTTTGTGTGTAAAACCTTGGCAGTGCTCTCCTGCTTGTATTCCAGCACAGAGCGCTCGCAGATATTGTCCTATACAATAATACTTAACGACCATTGTCTACCCTGATGATTTACATGTGGTTTTCATTTTGGGAAAAAGAAAAAAAAAAAGAATAGGAAGATTATTATTTTTTTTCTGTTCCTGTGTTCACCTAACAACAAAAAACCCCTTCGGCTAAGCCATAAAAAAAAAAAATCTTTGTGAAGTCGTGCTGTTGTTACAGAAAACCTCTCGAAAGGAGGTGATGCTGACCTCATCACGTTCGTGTTTCGCAGGGACCGCCGGCGCCCTGAAATACAGCGTTAGCCCCAACACCTCTCCCGCAAAGTCAGCGTAGTCCCCTGCCTGCTTGGAAATGCATCGACATCCACAGTGACATTCTCTAGCAGACACGTTCTTGCTTTAAATCGGTGTTAAAATGTCTTTGCCTGAGAACAGGCCCTTCGATGCAATCCCTGCCCCTTCTTTCCATCCCCCCTGCATCCGAGCTGGTTGAGGATGACAGTGTGCAACCTCTGCTGACAGCAGATAAATAACTGACAGTATTTTAGCAGAGTTGCTAGGTTCTCCGCAGAGTAATTTGTTTTCTCCTTTCTCACCGAGTCTTTAATGTTTTGTTATAAACATCTATAGCCAGACGCTGCTAATAGAAATGACTTATGGCCAAGGATCCGGAGAAAAGGCTGTGACGGGTTTCCGAGCTGCTTTCTTGGAAGGGCTTATGCCAAGGATTTCCTCTTCCTTTTGTGCAAATGGGCTTTGCTGGAAACAAGAGAGCAAAATCATAGAATCACAGAATGGTTTGGGTTGGAACGGCCCTTAAAGATCATTGAGTTCCTGCCATGGGCAGGGACACCTCCCACTAGCCCAGGTTGCTCAAAGCCTCATCCAGCCTGGCCTTGAACCCCTCCAGGGATGGGGCATCCACAGCTCCCAGCATTCCAAATTCTGGTGATCGGTGGAGAAAGCCCCTTTGGGTCAGAACTTCCTGCTGTCCAATGGGTTTTTGTTGCAAGGTGATAAAATACTTTATTTGATGAAGGATGAGTGCGTTGGGATGACATTGACCAATGTGGTGCGATCCTGCTCTCCCCTCATAAACTAACCCACTGGCATTTATATTTTGACATTATTCCTTCTCACTGTCCCGTAACAAGGCCGTAGACTTTCGCCAAAGCCATTTTGGCTGTAATTGGGTGTTCCTTGGCTCTTTTTGCATGCAAGCATGGTGGCGGATGTGTGAAGCTTCAAACTTGTTGCACCCCCAACCACGGTCACATCATCCAGGTGACACATACATAATTTTATTACAAGATTGGAGCCTCTTGACTTCTCTCTTCCATGGAGAAGACCTGCAGTGCTTCTTTTAATTCAAGGCTTTCACTTGGGGTGTATTTCTTTTTCCCCTGTGCACGCTGTATCATCTCAGCAGTTAAAGACTTGATAAGAGAAAGTTGTCAGAAATCAATTATTCTTCCCCTAATTGTACGGGCATGATAAAAGATTGCACAGGAAATCTGCAAGAATTTACACACACATGCAAACAAATAGCTGCTATCAATTCACGTGGAAGATCAGATAAACCCGTTATCTTGTGTCTGTATGTACCGGTGTGTGACAAGAACATGCGGAAGGACATGGGGCAAGAGATAAGGGAGCAGGAGGAACAGTGGTGGAAGTCATGATGAGGAGATTCAGAAGAAGAAAAAAAAAAGATTGCAAAAATTATCTGAAGGTTTCTGGTCTAACGGAAAATGGTGTGTGTGGAGATAGTACTGTGCCCAGTTTTTCCTGTTTTTAATGTGGAGTATCAAAAAGTCAAAGAGCTGAAGAAATGAGTCTCCCAAGTAACAAGAGATAGGACAAGAGGAAATGGCCTCAAGTTGCACCATGGAAGGTTTAAAATGGTTATCAGGAAAAATTTCTTCACTGAAAGGGTTATCGAGCATTGGAACAGGCTGCCCAGGGAAGTGGTTGAGTCACCATCCCTGGAGGTATCTAAAAGACGTGTAGATGTGGTGCTTAGGGACATGGTTTAGTGGTGGACTTGGCAGTGTTGGGTTAACGGTTGGACTCAATGATCTTAAAGGTCTTTTCCTACCTAGATGATTCTATGATACTATGATGTTGGCAGTGCAATATAGAATTTGTGTAGTTACTGTTTGCCTTTGAATTCAGAATTCAAAACTCTTTAATATAAAGAAATTTGAAAATACAGCTTCTTTTATACAGTGAATCTATAACCAAGTCGTACTTTCCTCACGCTGTCAAATATTTTGGACCAAAGTTTATCCCATCAAGACACCAAAAGACATAGAGTAAGTGCTCCACCTAGAAATCACCTTTGAGTACTCATAAATGCCCTTAGCCTCAACAAGCATCCCTAACATAGTGAGCAGACTGCAGAGAGCATGTAGAAGAAAGGGCTGTGGTCCTACTACTCCCTGCTGGGTGGCCACTTGTGCAACGTCCTACAAGGAGGGTAGAGGTTGTGTGTTGTCAAAGGAAGGTCATAGTGGTCTGGGGCTGTTCTGCCCCTTTGCACTGGAAAGCGATGGAGAAATTGGCTCTAGATTCGTGCTGAATGGGTTCCTGAAGGGAAGCTTCATCTTTGAGAAGTGACTGATTCTGGCAAGTTTAATCCATAAAGGTGAACGTGGTGGATAGGTAAGACAGAGTGAAAGCAAAGGCTTAAGATGCAAGTGTTTATACAGCCTTCACTAAAAGGTAACAGATACAATAAAAAGCCTGTAGGATGTGAAATAACAATTTCAAAATGGAAACTTCATAGCTGTGTCTAAGAAAACCTACCTAATACTCCCAAAGAAAATGGTGTTCACCAGGGCTGCAGTACAGATGACAGGTGGTGAATGAACTAGAGCCATGAAAGGGTACGGAGAGATGTCTGGTTACGTAGAAGCTGACACCCTCACTTCTTGAACACCTAACTTGAAATGAAAGTAGTCTAACTTCACTTTCGTGCAAGCTGGAGTTAAGTTTGAGAGCACATATTAGGGTTTGGTTTTTTTTCATACCAAATAAGAAATGTATTAAATACTCTGAGAAATTCAGATTTCAATGTTAACTGGAAGGGCAGTTTGGAATTATCTGTTCTTCAGTTGATCTTTCGGTGAAGTCCAACCTTGAAATTTCTTCCCATAGCCAGGGATTGGGGTATCGAACCCTCCCAGTGGAAGATGCAATATTTCTCCGTCACTATTTCTAAGAGCTTGTAGAAATGTTCAGCATGTAACGAAACCCTCTCAGGTGTGAAGGTTCTCCTGCTGTAGTGAACATCTCAGCATCATTTTTTCCATCTTTCTTTTAGCATGTTTCTTGAAGGGCTATGGGAAGTTGATAGCGCAGGAGAGAAAACATCTCTAATTTTGATAATGGCAAAACAAATGCTTTGTATTGCCTCTATATTCTTCAGATATAATTTTGAGCAGTTTGTCATGTTTATAGTATGGGCAGAGCCTATAACAAGTGTTCCAAGAGCAATAATTGGCCTTACAAACCTCTCTCAGTTCCCTTCCTACCTGATCTCCCATTGTGATGTGGGTAACTAGGGATGCAGAAGAACTGTCCTGTAGTCATAAACTAAATGTAAACCTATCAATTCTGAAAATTTTAAGACAAACCCTTCATCCTGTGATAGAATTAGGGTTTGAGTGGTATTTTTTCTTGTATTATTTCAATTGTCCAGGCTGCTGATTAGTAGTTGAAGCAGTTTGCTCAGTTGGCATCAGCAGTGTACTAAAGAAGAGGGGAACTATCTCAGAAATACAAAGAACTAAAATGTTTTTTGGGATGTGTTCTCACTCAGATGTATACTTCAAATTGCATTCCCTCAGTTGAGGGAAATAATTTCAGTTTACCGTGGTCACAGTAGAAAGCAGTTGTCTTCTTGAATCCCTTCTTTCATTAACACAGATACATTTCTGAGATGAGAAACGCTGTTTCTTCTAATTACGGTTACATGTAGTTAATTTCCTTTTTTAAAAGCTCGGTGTGAAAGGCAGTTTCCTTTAAAAAAGGGGTGTGGGGGAAGGAAGGAAAAAGTGATACAGCTGATGTTCCTGTTGCCTTAGCAACAGATTTATTTATTAGGGTCTGAAATGACATGAGTTAATATACCACATACCTGCTGATCGGCAAACTCTCCTATTTCAGCTCCAGTTGACAATTAAGTCCTGGACAGCTACAGCCAGGGGTTAATGTTACTCATTAGGAGAACTAGGTCATTACTGGGAAATCAAGGCACTTAAGGCAGCATGGATAAAATACAAAATTCAACATCTCAAGGAGTGAGGGGTTTTATGTTAATTAACCTTATTTTCTTTTCATTAAAAAAAAATCTTTCATATATGCATATGACAGTGGATCAATTAATTGGGGAAAAAAAATAAAAGTAAGATGTAGTTTACTTTCCTCTCATAGTTGTCTTCATTTCCTTTGGAAGGGTTTCATTATTTTATGGAAAATTCTTATGTCTATATGATGAGTAAAAAGGGTATTAAAATTAAGAAGGGAATCATCATGGAAATCAGCTTTACCACAAGGGAATGAGCAAATAAAAGCCTTGGAAATGAAAATAAATAAGCTTTGCTAATACCTCACCTAAGGAGCAGAATATAAGCCCATCAGAGCTTGGAGATATTTAGAGGTACTTCTTTGCTTCTTTATTAAGCAGTTACATAGTTATCTGACCTTCAGAAACCGAAACTTTAGGGAACGAAATCCAAGTTGTTGGTAAATATTCTATTTACAGAAAGCTGCTTGGTGGTGTAGCAGACAGTAACTTGTGTACTTAGTAATTGGCTTCTGATTTCCAGGAAAATTAAATATATTCTCTGAAAGTTTTATTAAGATATCTGAGTAGGAGTTTTAACTTGATAAGTCAAAAGTGATTTAATAAAGCTCTCCTGAAAGCCTTTATTTACTAACTTTTAGCAGACTTCATTCTGATACTGGAGAATTTAATAGGCTGAAAAAGAATCGTATTAAAATAAAACTTATTTTTTTTACTCATTTCTTCCCCAAATACACTTATTTCTTTCAATTCTGCTAAGCTCTCTACCTTCTTTTCTGTATTTAAGCTCTAAGGCCCAATTCTGCTTCTCGTTGTGCGTAGAACAATTTGGTGTAACCCGTTTTTCCACTCCTGTAAAGTCAAGGCTGAAGTAGGGTCTTACCTGGGTGCAAGTCATAAACCCTTGTATCAGATGGTGAGAGCACTGTTAACTGCAACAAAAGCAAAATTAAAGCCCTGTGGGTGGTTTTCTGCTCCATGGGACGGTTTTACACTCTGCTGTACCTGTTTTTTTTAAATACAAGAAAAAATTTAAATACCGTAAAGATTGTGCTTAAAAATATCCCATGAAGAAGCCTTCCTTCTTTACTCTCTCCGTGCTACCCAGATGCTCAGAGGGCAGCCGCTAGAGTGCCGTCCTCTGAGGACTGTTATAATAAATATTTCAGCCATGGTTGAAAAACTGATTTGGAGTCAATGTAAGACTACAACTGTGTTGCCTGGGCATTTGGAGATTATTTCAGTTGGGACAGAAGTATCAGTTTGCTGTAAAAGCTCCAATAAGCCTGGCTCTCCCTTCTTCCATGATGGAAGACTCATTTTACGGTGTCTTTCTTCTCTGGTGCAACTGTGAAACCCAAGTCTATGAGCAGAAATGGACATGAACTGGTGGGACTAAGGAGTCCTCGCAAGACTCTGAAAGAAGAGGGCTAACACTCTTCCACCTCTTGCCATCAAAACAATCCTCCTCTGCTCCATCCAGCCAAGCTGGTCTTGGCCTTTCTCTTTCAAACCTTTTCCTTTTCTCTTTGCTCTGCACAGTTCCTCGGGCATCTCCTCCTGTATGATCTCCTTGTGCAGCAAATTCACAGCTAATTTTTCTCTTCTCTAGTTTCTCAGCCTTTCTCTGTCTCCATCATTTTAGTCACCCTCCTTGGTTGTGCCAGGGACCTTCTACAACACATGGGCCCCTGTTTCTTCCCAAGCCCTGTTGTCCAACATGACTGATTTGTCTTCTTGGTCTCTTAACACTGGTGTCCTTGTTCAGCTTATCACATTTTTCCCCATATAGAGTCATAGAATGGTTTGGGTTGGAAGGCACCTTGAAGATTGAATAGTTCCAACCCCCTGCTGTGGGCAGGGACACCTTCGACTAGGCCATGAGCTGGCCTAGTGCTGTATGTTTTCCCCATCTCCTTTGCTTCTTCACTGACCTCGCTATTTCTTTGTCATGCTATCCTTGTTTAACTGGTCATATTGATCAGATCTTATTTGTCATCTTTGCTTTATTCTCGTTCACATCTCAGAGTTTTAGTCAATCTAGAAAAACATGCGTTACCATTACCACTTTCTGTCTCTTCAACCCATCTCTTACATTACCTTATTTTCTTAACCAAATCTTCCATTTTCTTGTTTCTTATTTTCATTGCATCTAAAACAGTTCTTTATTTTGCAAAATTCAATAATTTTATTCTGAATCCGGTAGAGGAATCATTGAAAGTGAAGACAAGATCTGTGTTTTCAGTTCAGATGTTAGATCCTGCCTGGGTTTTAGCAGCCTCACCTGCGACAGCAGGACTGTCTTGCTCAGCTTTAGGCTAAGGTGTGCCCAAGACACGTGGACTGTTCAGTGACCAGGTACAAAAAGAAATTTTTCAAAGGCTTTGGTTACATTTTTAGGTAGATTTTTAGCACATGCAACAAAAATCTTATCTTTGACTCAAAATCAAATGCATCCAAATATTCACTCCTTATTCTAAAACAAAAAGAGGTTCAAATAGTTAAAACAGACATTTATTGGAAGTTTAATATATGCAGTGTATGGTTTGCAGTTTTATTGGGTAGTGGTTTTTTAAAATTTTGTTCTTTGTGTGTTTGGGAAAACTTCTGGCAGAATTTTTCTAGATTATAGTCCAAGATAGCCTCAGTCTTGGGAAACACTTTAAACAAGGATAGAAGAGGTTTTGCAATGAGAAGTCCCAGGCAAACTTCGCAGATAGTGCTACCAGCCCCCTTTGGAGTTCCCAGCACCCCTGGCCAAAGTATGCAAATACCCTTCCAGAGACAAAAATCAAGTATCTCCTAAACAAATGGTCTAGTGTTCTTCTTTATTTTCCCCAATAATAGGGGGGTTATGTTTCTTCCTTCAAAGCTCTCTTTAATTAGTTTCCTCTTCTTACCACTGTTGGACTCTTCTCCTTTTCCCTTCTCCTCCCCTGCTTTCCTTTTCTCCATGTTCTCACCTTTTTTTTTTTTTTTTTGGTAAATGAAGGCAATGTATCTGTTGGAGTATTAAGTAGTTGTAGTTTAGTGGTGTGAGTCCGCCATGGAAATCATAGAGGGTGATTCCCAGACAAATGTGTAGTAGTGTCATCTTCATGTTTGATTCTTCTTCTGTTCTTCCATGGAACCAGCTGAGTAGATTTTTATCCACTGTTATCAGACTAGATATTAGGAAGAAATGTTTTCCTGTGCAGGGGGTGAGGCAGTGTCCCAGGGTGCCCAGAGAAGCTGTGGATGCCCCATCCCTGGAGGGGTTCAAGGCCAGGCTGGATGAGGCTTTGGGCAACCTGGGCTAGTGGGAGGCGTCCCTGCCCATGGCAGGGGGTTGGACTGGATGATCTTTAAGGTCCCTTCCAACTCAAACCATTCTATGATTCTATGGTATTCATACCCATCTATTATTATTGCGACATGACTTTTTTTTATAGTACATTAAATTACCATAGGATATGTTGTGTATGGTTATCAGGGCTGTCAGGGTCACTCAGATTATTTTATCTTGCCTGACAACAACGGGAGACCATTTGTTTTGTTACCTTTGGAACACAAAAGGAAGTTAATTTTTTTTTTTTTTAAAGAAGCTGTTTGGGGGTAGGTATATTAGGTAGTCCCTAGCAGTTGTTGAGTTGTGTTGCAAATTCAAGTAAAATGTTTTTTATCTCAATCCTGTACTTGTGAACAGCTAGGTTCTCAAAGTTGGAGTAAAAGAAAGGAAAAGGCATCTGAATAAAGGTGCATTGATTTTTACACCAAGGTAACTGAGACCAAACACCGGTTTTTGTCTTCAGAGGTTAATCTCTCTTTGGGAAATAAGCAGGAGGCCCAGTGACTGATGCTGATCCTGAGGTTTCTTTGGTTAGAGGATACGCAGTATTTTATTTTGAGTTTTTTCTTTGTGAATTGTGAGAGGAGAAGAAGAAGAATCTAAACAATAAACTCCCAAGGTTCTTTTTTTATTAATCTCTTCTAGATAACGCAAGATAGGAGAAAATGCTTTTCCAGCGTAAAGCAAAATGCCACCCATTTTTCTCAGGCCAGCAATTTGAAAAAATCAGGAGGTAAAATACACACTCCTCACTGTAAATACATCAGGCTATAATAGAAAATAAAACACTGTATTTGGCAGTACCGTTTGGCTGCTTTTGCCTCTCTAGTGCCATTTTTTCTTTGCAGAGGTGTTCTGCAAGCACAGGCAAGGATCAGGACCTTTTATTTTTCTTCTAGATCCTCCAAATCACTAGCTAATATTTATTCTATAGGGTCTTTTTTTTCAGTGATGCTTATGCAAAAACATTTATTTCTACTTGACTCCATTTTCTATTAACTGAGGGGGTATTAGAAATTGTGGTGACTTTTGATGCTGATGATGCCAGACAATGTTTAGAGGCACAATTACAGCAAAGTGTCTCAGCTGAAGAAGAAAACTCATTGGACGTAACTTCATATTTGCAGTCTTCCTCTACCTCATATTGGAAATGTAAAAAGATGGAAAAATACTGTGATAAATTGAATAAATGGAAAGCAATTAAGTTTTCCTTCATGTTTGCATTTTCATAGTTATTTCTTTTTCCCCTGTTTTTTTTCTAAGAGCTCTTTCCCAGCAGTAATATTTCCTCTTTAGCGGTTATCATGAGCATTGTTACCAGAAATTTGGTATTAGAATTTTAATTTTTTTCTTTCCCGTTTTTGTTTTTTTTCCCATCTTAACATAGAAAAAGTATATTAAAGTCATTTGATTTAGGAAAGTCCTCTGTCCTCCATGAAATTACTAAAATGTATTTCATTTGGTGTATTGAATAGGCTCGTAACGTGAGTCCTTTGACTTTAAGAATAATATTATTCTCCTGGAGGATTTACTGACTCAGATTCTCACCACATTTCTGTAAATGAAAGCTCCGGTAAGACCATATCTTACAGATGGGGAAGCCTGGGCAGAGCCATCTCATGAGAAATCAGTGTCAGGAAAAGACCAGAACTCGGCAGTTCTCTGTTTTGAAGGCCAGGCTTATTTTTTTTGTAAGTAGACCGCTTCTTTCTAATGTTGTGAGTTTATAATAAACCTGTACTCAAATTTTGCTAAGCTCAAAATTTAACGTAAAATATCAAAGTGTAATACAATAAATAGTATAATACAGTGAAAAAAAAAAATCCCTGCTGTTGTTCTTGAGGTTAGGTTTGACGTGAAGCCCCATTTCTAGCTCAGCAGAGTGCACACAAGGACTGCACCACGTATTGGTGTGCTGCTCTTCACTTCTTGAGGACACCCTGGGTCTACGGGAGGCTGGTGTCACATGTGTCCTCAGCCCCTGGCATCCTTCGTCATCCTCCCCAGGTCTGTACCATATCAGTCCAAAGAGGAAAGAACCTAAAGTTCCTGCTGTTCTCACCCAACCGAGGGATGTTCTTGGGCTGAAGGCACCTTCCAGCGCTGGCCACGCGTGCGATAGAGGTGGAGCTCCCTCCTCCCAGCCCTCTTGCAGCACCAGGGACTGCTCGTGTTTTTCTTCACCTTCCTCCTTTCCAAAATGTGAACTGGTACAAGGGGTTTTGCAGATTTTCTGCCTTTTCCTCTGCAGTGCTTTTGTTCTCCCTGCACTCTGTGTCCCTGCTAACACTGCTGCGGGCCTTTGCTCTCTTTATTCTCCTCTTCTTCTCTTCTCCTCCTTTAATTACCACGCTGGTTTATTTTTACTTCCTAATTTATATTTTTACTGGGTTTTTTTCTGACCTTTTTTCTACCACTGATAGCACTCTCAAATGCTCTCTGCAGCTTCTCTCTATCAGCATCTGATTTCTCTGTATTCTTTTTATTTTTCCTTTCTCTTTTGCCTTTTCCTTTTTCTCTTCTAGTTACCCTATATTTATTTTTTTTTCCCCCTGGGTTTGGCTATGCCATCATTTTTTAGTCTTCAACTTGACTATTTGTATTTTTATATATTTGTATATTTTGTATAATTTTTCTTTTCTTCTTGTGGTTCTTTTTCCCTTTTGCCCGTCTCATCTGCCCTGTTTGCTGCCAAACTCACTCCTCACTCTTTCACTTCCCCAAAATTAAAGCACTGCCATCATCCACTTCAAGGTCTGTGTCTCAGAAGCTTCATTTCCTTTTCTTTTAATTATTGATTCCGTGCTCATGGACTTCCCCAGCCCCATCCCTGCCCGATGCCTTCCCTGTGCTCTACCGTGGCCGTACCAGTCCCTGGCTGATGTCCCTTGTCCCTTTCTCTCCTCCCTGGTTGTCTCTTGGCTCTCCAATCTTCTGTCTCCACGACTGCTGCCCAGCTTCATAAATAATGAGCAATGCTTCAGTGGCCTATTTTATCAGCCGTTTTCTAGCGATAATTGCAGGTAGGCAGAAATCTGTGCTTTAGCTCTTGGCATAGATCCTAAAAAAAATTTTTTTTAAGTTAAAATTTAATTTTGACAAGATTTTGTACCTGCTTTGGCATTGCTGTTTCCCACCTTTGCTCATCTGACATCCCGATGATGGTATGAAATGGGGAGGCAGGAGATGCACCCAGTTTGAATGACTTGAATTTAAGGCACCGTAAAAAGTGGGATATTACTGTCTGCCTTCACAATTTGGGATTCTCTACAACTGAAAATCTCCTGTGCTGGATGTCCTAAGAAGATTAAGATCAACTCTTATAATATTGCTTTTAGCCGAGCTGGTTTGTAACCCTTCGGGAATATGCAGCACCTTGAGGGACGGCACGGCAGGGCTGTTGTTATCACGAGCGTTACATACCCTTTGCGCAGGGTTTTCTCAAATACTGAGACTCTCTCCCCTGGCTTTGAACTTCAATGTTACTGATTAAGTTGCATAAACCACAGTTTTAATTATTTTTCTTAAAGAGACTACATGTATTTTGCCCCTTTGAGCAAGTCTTGTCTCTTTTCCACAACTTTTCTACTTTCTAATTGCATATCTCTGTGTGTCTTCCTCCAAATCCTAATTAACTGCCATTATCACCATGTATGATGAGTTTACATATACTTAAAAAATTAAACTTAAGTCACAGAAGACCATATGGGTCTCTTACTGATTTCACTCAAATTCAAGAGTTGAATATGCACAGAATAATGTAAAGGACCAAATTCTGCTTTTTTTTTTTTCTTTTTTTAACGTGTTTTCCATCACTGATCAGGGTATCCTGCAGCCCCAGGGAATAATTCCAGTTTAACTGGTCTTTGTGCACTCTCCTTCCAGTTCCAGCAATGGGTAAGGTTCAGGCTGAACTCACAAAACCCAGGATACCAGAGGGGTGTTTTGGAGGCTGTTGCCATCGGTTGTACAGAGGAGCATCACCACAGTGCTATGAAGTTGCTTTTTTTAATCCTTTTAGGCTGAAAAGAGGGATGTCAAGTCATCAATTAATCCTGACAGCATCCTTCTGTGGTGGAAAAAATAATACTATCACGCCCATTTTATAAACAGAAAAAATAAGGCAGAGATAATGGAGGCTGCTGCCACCACCCTCCCGTTCCCCCCTTCAAGGACAGTCTTGAAAGTTTTATTTCAGATTAGAAAGGGATCTCACTACATCAGGCTGAACCCTGGGCCACGTTCCCATACCCAGTCTGCTAGACCTCAGCCAGTTCTTAAGAGAGACTTCAAATTTCTCTCTTAAAATGTGTTCTAGACTCAAAAAATCCAGGGTAAAAAAATTCAGTGTCTAGTATCTAAGCATGGAGATTGAATGTCCCCAACAGCCATGTTCTAAAATCTGAGTATAGGTATGGTGCCTATGTCTGTTTTGTGGCATTTACAGCTGGAGTTTGGTCCTTCTGATATTTTCATGTTCTTATGTTGAAATTTAGAGCATCTTCATACCATGCCTGGTTCTTATTTTTCCTTTACCAGATGCATATCAAATCAAGCAAAGATACAAAAGCACTTCAAATACCTAAACCAAACAGCAAAGCCAGACCCTAGAATTACAGAAGCTTAATTTATTTTTAAGTTTGCATTTTAATATCAAGCTTCTATAGGGTTTTGCAGTTCTTCTTGAGGAAAATGGGAGTCTATATAATTAATACTGTTTAATAAAGCTCCAAAATGCAACAGATGCAGCCAAAAGTGCACGTCATTTTGAGCAGATCTTTACAGAACAGACTTTCCATATTGTGTTCATCTTTTTCTACGATCACTGCTATGGCAATCTGGTGTGTTTAGCAGTTGTTGCTGAGTAAGGCAGACTGGATTGTATATGATTTTCTCCATGTCAGCCAAGAAACGGAGCTCTTTTCTTTTTTTGATGTGGTAAAGAGGTGGTCTTGTCCTATTGCTTTCTACCAGCAATACCTTTACTAACTTGCAAGAATAATAATTCGTTGCAATCTGTAGGTGTATGTGCTAGAAGCTCTCTGTAGGTCTTAAATGAAAATAAAAGGGTTGCGGTGTGGAAAAGTCACAGGAACTGAGAAATTGAATTAAGATGACCTCCCAAATAGAAAAGCTGTGAGATTCACAAAACGTGTCCTGAAAAAAATCTGCGAGTATCACATAAAAGCAAAATCTTTTCAAAGGGGATATGGAAGGAGGATCACCTACAGCAGCAAATCCATAAGAGAGGCTCCAGCGCAGAGGAAACGTTTCCCCTTTCAGCATTCCTTCTGGGTGCCAAATTTTCCTTCTGTTCTTCCCCACCTATTAAACAAAGCTGCAACTTCCAATTCCTATCAGTTTTCCTAAATATGTGCAGCTTATGTGGCTTCGGCGAGCTGTAAGGCTCCGTGTTCTCCTGCCAGCTCCTTGACAATGTGGCTCCAACAGCATCCTCCACTTTTGGCTGCCTCTGGGACCCCTGGTCTCTTCTGGAAAGGGAGAGGGAAAGCATATCCTTTGTTGGAAGGACTTTTTTTTCGGATTGCAAAGCTGATAGCGGGTCTGGGAAGAGCTTGGAAAGATCCCTGTAAGTGTCGCGGCTGTTGAGACTGCCTGCTCTGTGTCCAGTTCTGGGGTCCTCAGCACAGCACCTTTTGGAGTGGGGCCAGAAGAGGCCACGAAGATGGTCCAAGGCTGGAGCACCTCCCATCCCAGGACAGGCTGAGAGAGTTGGGGGTGTGCAGCCTGGAGGAGAGAAGGCTCCGGGGAGACCTTCCAGCACCTTCCAGTGCTGAAAGGGGGCTACAGGAGAGATGGGGGGCTCTTGATTGGGATGGAGGGATAGGATGAGGGGTAATGGTTTTAAGCTGAAAAGGGGGGGATTGAGATGAGATGTGAGGAAGAAATGTTTTCCTGTGCGGGGGGTGAGGCAGTGGCCCAGGTTGCCCAGAGAAGCTGTGGATGCCCCATCCCTGGAGGGGTTCAAGGCCAGGCTGGATGAGGCTTTGGGCAACCTGGGCTAGTGGGAGGGGTCCCTGCCCATGGCAGGGGGTTGGACCCTGGTGGTCTTTAGGGTCACTTCCAACCCAAACCATCCCATGATTCCATGTCATGGTCCAGCTCAGGGTGGCTCAGCAGGATCACTTATAAAGCACCCCCAAGTGTGAATCCTCTTCTGTGTCATCCCATTTCGGCTCTTTCAGCTGGGCATTTGGAGGGAACTAAAATACCAGCAACAGGTTTCTGCCCATAGTTTACCTGCCTGAAGCAGGTGAATATTTTAAGTCTGAGGATGCAAGTGTTAGGCAGTTCTGGGATCTTTGCAACTGGAAGAAATGCTCTCTCCAAGCCAGCACTTGTATCCACTTTGGTTCCTGGAACCACCATGAAAACTCCTGGTTCACAGATGTGAAACAAATTACGAAGCTTATGCAGTCGCATTCCTCCTTATTATTGAGAACAAAACAAATCTGAGAGATGGAGGACTTCTTAAAGTAATTATTGTCTGGCTTATTTTAAGAAAATGCAACTAATTCTGAAAACTCCCTAATTCCTGAAGATTTCTCAGCCTAGGGAAGTCACATTAATTGTAAGATTAATTTGTTTTAATTTCCTAAACCAAAAATATTGACTGAATGAGAAATTAACACATGTAGAGCTGCAGATGTCATTTGGCTTCAGATTTCCTGAATGATATAATTATTAATCTTTCATATATCAGAGTGACAAACCTACAGATTCATTCTGCAAAATTAGTCTGTGAAGAAAGACACCAGGACAGCTGAGCTATAGATTTTCCCCTTAATACAGGAAGGAAAACAGTGGAATTTTCTAAATAATAAATAAAACCAAAATATTTTAAAGACATATGGCGCACATCTGTCTGAAATACAATAATTTAAAGCAGAGTAATTAAATGCAAGATATAATATTCACCTTGGAGTGGGGGAATTATTTCATTTTTAATATAACTTGGAGAACTTGGGAAATTCAGATCATCTGCGGTATCTTTTGAAGCTTTTGTTCTGTGTTTGAAAAGAAGATAGATTAGCAAATTGCCTTTTGATTTTCTTTTTAGGTAACAAACCTTCTGTTTCAAGGCATTGAGTGTTATACCTATACCAACCTTTAATATTATCTTCAGCTGCAATTATAAATAAATACAGGTTTCTTAGTTTCTGCTTTAATTTCCAGTTAACTCCTTAAAAGTCTAACGGTAGTAAATGCCTCGTGTTAGTTTATTCCTTTCCTCTTGAGCAAAGGCACTGAATGGATCAGGAACTTTTCATGAGTATAACATGGATTCATGAAATTCCATTTTGAGAAATCTTATGGTTTTAGCAAAACTTTTGGATTAACCTATTCCTCCTGAAAAAAGAGGGAGGTAAACTGTAATGGAGATTGCATACATATTTTTTGACAGGCAAAGAAAAAAAAGAAAGGGTTTTTTTTCCTACCCTAGACTTTTTTTTTAACATGATTTTGCCTTCACCTAGGTGAGATATTCCTCAGTTCTTCTCAGTTTCAGAGTTGGTAATTTGAAGGGTGAAGGCATCATTTGAAGACGGGGAAGGGAGATAAGAATCTGATGAAACTGAGTTTTGAGCCCGAGTGCTGGGTTGAGGAAAATGTTAGAGTATGTGGTGTCAGCAAGGAGGGAAGTTATGCTGAAGACACTTAGTCCTCTAAAGGACCATTTGAGAGAAATACTGTTCTGATAAACAACAAAAAAAATTAAACATAAATGATGCTGAGATATTTTCTGTTTGTTTTCAGGGAACATGACAAAGATCCTGAAACTTTCTTTAAAGTTCTGCTGAAGCTGAAAGAAGAAAATCTGCCTTTTCACGTGTCTGTCCTTGGAGAGGCTTTCACTGAAATCCCAGGTACTTTCCCTTTTTTTTTTTTTCTCCTTTACTGCAAAGTTACCATAAAGTAAATATTTCCAGAAGTAGTTTTCATGTGCATATTTTCTTATATTCATGGAAGAACACGTTTAAAATCTTTGTAGTTGTAAAACTATTGATATGTTGTAACTAAGCTATTAGTCTGTTGTGAAATTAAAATTATTAAAGAGAGTAAGGATTTTTTTATTTTACTTGGCAGCACCAGACCTTGTTTATGAGTTGTGTTTCAGTAACACTTCTGTATTTATTTAAATAGAGATAGGTGGGAGTGGTGGGATGGTTCAGATAGGAAACAAAATCTTTCAGGTCGAGGTCGCTCATCTGAAATCCAGACTGAGATTTTGGCAGGTGAAAACACTTAGTTCCCTTTCAAACGGGAGGTTAAGGACTTCTGTGGAGAGCTTCTGGTTTGTATCTGGCCTGAAAGTGGTCATTAATCTTTAATATTTTTTTATGCTGCTCTTTTGCACACTCCTTCCCTTTCTTGGTTTCTGACAACCACTGCTCTGTAAACAGTTAAATCTGAAAAACTAATAGGGTTTGTTCTGACTACGGACAGCTTTGTGCCTGAGATACCGTGGGAATAAAGTCAATAATCAAATCCTATATTGGGAGCACTGGTAGTAAATTAAACCCTGTAAAAATGTACATTAACGATAGGTGAGCTTCAAAATATCCCGTGTTGTATCTCATGTAGACTTGTATCCCTCTTCACTCTGGAAAAATACACTTGGGATTCGTTTATCTGTTGCCTGCTGAACTGGTGAGATTTCAATTGTTTTAGTTTTGATTTTGTGGTTTTTAAGACACTAAGAAAGTGATCTGGTCCAAATAACTTTTGGGTCCCCAACTGTGGCACAGCTGGATTGGAAAAAGAGGTGAATAATTTGGGAGCAGGAAATCCTTCGTGTTTTCTGTCCACTTCTTTTCAGACAGTTTTCTGAAAGCCTGTTATTCCAGGCAAGTCTTATCACAGATCACAACGTTGCTTTCCAGACTGAGTGCACCAGATTTCTTAGAAGGAGAAATTTCTAAGGAATGTGTGACAGATAGGAATATACGATGGTGCACTGCGGGAACAGATTCTATTGACACTCATTTTGGATGTTGTTACATATCTCATTTGTGGCTTCAGTGCTTATGAATAATGTAAATCATCCTAAATTTATGCCAGTATATCAAATCTATATGCCGCACCTCTTGTCTTGTCAATTCATTCATCCTCGTGTATAAATAGAGTCTATATAAAGGGGGACGTGGTGAAACGTGTCTCATCACCATGCATTCGATAGGGTCCTATTCGTACAAATGACATATGCAGGTCATTGCTAACAAGTCCCAATAAAGCCTGTTGCACGTACTTTACTGAAAATCTATTTAAGAGAATTTTTTTTACTGATTTTTTTTTTTCTAATAAATTGTTGGCGCTGTGTTTCCTCTCCCTCCAATTATGGGACCAAGTTCCCTCAGGATTATAAATGCTACATTTAATGTCATTGATAAAAGCGCATAACATATTTCATAATTCAGTAATCATTCATTTATCTGAAAACCCAGTTTTCCCTGGCTAGAAACACAGCAAATATCAAGTAGGATGTTAAGAAATCTTTAATTTTCAGTGGTGCTGAAGCTTGGGTTTAGGCTCTAAAGGAATCAAAAAGTATGACTTGGAGCACGTGTGCTTGGGAGGGCAATTCCTCCCCAGGGAAGGGAGTGAGTAGCTCTGTGACCAGCTCTTGTTTGGGCTTTGTCAGCGCTGGAGGAGTTCAGGCTGGCAGCTATCCCAACAATAACCAGAAGTTGCTCCTTATGAGTGGAAGTTATTATGTCTATCTCATCTTTGATCTTAGTGTGCGTAGTGTGAGCACCATTTTCCATTAGAGGCTGAGGACCGCTTGGTGCTCCTCT
This sequence comes from Syrrhaptes paradoxus, assembly GCA_013400615.1. Classification (NCBI taxonomy): domain Eukaryota; kingdom Metazoa; phylum Chordata; class Aves; order Pterocliformes; family Pteroclidae; genus Syrrhaptes; species Syrrhaptes paradoxus. The sequence goes on along the minus strand of VZTO01016274.1, from coordinate 26,673 downwards.
GTCCTAGGATAGAAGCTGTGCTTTCAGTGTGGTTTCATGGTCCATCAAATTTTGTCTAGATAACCATAGCAGCAGAGCAATGTGCGTGTTTGAAAGTCTGGCCCAGAGATCCGTGTCCCTCACTGAGAAGCAGCATCTCTCCATCCTCACCCTGATGCTGATACAGGCTGCCCCAGACAACCTGCCATCCTCCAGCCATCCCATCCCTCCTCATTCCCATTCCAGCCTCCATACCTTGAGCTCTGGAGCACACTCAGACCTCCCTCAGAAGCCTGACTGTCCTTACTCCAGCTTTTTCACCACTCCTCCATCCAGTCTGCTTGTTTCCGCCCTGCCTGCCAGCCCATCTTTGGTCTTTCCCATATTCTCCAT
>VZTO01016274.1:6301-21301 GCA_013400615.1 Syrrhaptes paradoxus | reverse complement strand
TCATTGCTTAGCAAACGCATTTGCAGAGACGTGAATCTTTGGATTTTGGGGATGTGTGTAGTTTTCTACCATGACAGCTGAATATGTTATTCTTTATTTTATTTCTTTTTTTTTTTTTCCTGTTTAAAACTGAGTAGATCTAAAGGAAACAAGGCTTCCTTCTGGGTGCCTGTAATAAAGTACCAAAGCAAATATGCACACGAAGGTAGCGAAAGCCTTTTGGATTGTCACTGAAAATAGAAAAGGTGAACGTTGACAAGATCTTAGATATTTTTTCCTGGGGACCGAGAGAAACTGAAGTTAAAAATAAAGTCCTCGTATGGTCAACATGTTGGAGGAAATTCAAAGACTCTCATAAACTAAACATATTTTAAGAAGTGTTTTAAATTTCACCGTGTAATTTCTGGCCAACAGAAATTACAGTTGTATCTTTGGAGGGACATTATGTCAGATCAATGGTCATTATGCAAAAAAAATAAACTGAAAACTCGATGCCTTTAACCCGTTCGGTTCTTCCCACGCAAACACGAAGAGGATAGCTTTGCTTTAGACTCTCTACCAGAAAACTTTGCGCCGCCGTGTCGCAATCACAAAATATTTGTGTTTGATGGTAGAGGAAATATGTAAATTGTTCCTTGACAAACCCCAAGTACAAAGCCTTGCGCGCTTTGGCGAAGGAATCTCATCGGTAGTTGTTAAAAAATATGAGAGTATATGACCCGAAAAATACAGGAAATTATCCATAAGCTGAAATACCCCAGCACGCTGCAAGTTGTGCCCAAGATATATTTAATTATAACCTTTGGCGCCTGGAAGTCGAAGGAGAATATCCGTTGAGCCAGGTGACAGTGGCTGGGTGTGCGCAACATGCGCACGTCTGCCCTGGGTTTTTTTTCTGCGGCGTTATTAAGAAGAGCCGTCCATACTTCACCATGTTGTTACATGTGTCTGTCTGCTGATTATAAAATGTGTTAAACAGTATTTAAAAAACAAAAAAATGCAGAGCCGCGCTTTGATTTATTCAGCGAACAAAACATATGCTCGCTGTTCTGTTCTATGTAATTCATATGATCAATAAAATTTTCTTGAAAAAGAGCAACTTTGGCATTTAGAAGGATTGTGCTGCTGAGGAGAAAAAAAATGTTTCGCTCTTGCTGTATGTAGTCAACCTCAACGCTCTTGCACCACAATAAGTTTTTTGGTCCACTAACGTCTTTTTTCATGTATTTGTTATTTCTAATCTGCAGGGTGGAAGCTGTGTATTGCGGCTGTTACCCGCTGTGTCCCAACGCCTTGGTGTACCCAGAGATATTTCCAGGTAGCCACTTTGTTGCCCGTTCTTTTGGGTTTTTTTGCTGCAACGTAATAACGTGATGCGTGCTAAAATATATAAAGTTTGAGAATAAACTTGAGCAAAAAGTGATTGTTTATTTGGCAAGCCAACATGTTAGTGTTAAGGAAAATTTTATGTGTTTTAATACATTAGACGAAGTTTATATTTGCCATCTGTTCTTTTAAGATAACACAAAAGCAAGTTTTGAAATAGCATTCTTCATTGTTAGCATACACAACCCGTAATGATAGATTTTTTTGTTAAAAGGTCAGGGTTGCTGCAATGGTTTGCAGATATTTTTTTTTTTTTTGGATACACAGGAGGGGGGGAAAAAAAAAAAATCGAGGCCTGAAAATCACACCAAATGATTTTAACAGTTTAATACTTCATAGTATGCGTCTGCGGTACAGGATCCACGCTGCTGTAGTACCAGTTCTTTGGAAAATCTCATGACTAAATGTATCACGTATGCATTGTGTTACATTAGAATAATGTATTTTAATCACCCAAAGGAGATGTCTAAACAGCACAACTACACAGTCTTATTTAGCATTAAACATCCTTGTGAGCTGAGGTAACCTTATAAAATCATGCTTAAATAATGTAAAACACGAGGCGGCACAGAGCAATATGCATTTTTAATTAGTAAAGTGACTAATATCGAGTGTGTGCTTTGAGGTTTTTGTTTCATTAAAAATGTATCTGTTTTTCCTGCAGCTGAATATCTGTATTCTACACCTGAACAGCTTTTTAAAAGGCTTCAGAATTTCTGCAAGAGACCAGATATTGTAAGGAAACATCTCTATAAGGTAGTTGTTCGGAATAGTTTTACATGATATAATGCCATATTGAAGTACAAAGGAAAAAACCCCTTAAAAATAACAACATTTAATTAACATACTAATGTTTAAAGGAAACATGCTAGGGAGGGATATTAGTCGTTACACTAACAAGGATTAATTAAACTAGATGCCAGTTGTATTAACCTAGGTCTTATGAAATACGTGCACTTAATGCATCCTACATGCTTTTTTTTTTAATTTATTGTTTTCTAAAATGACCGTCCTTTACGTTTGGACCCAAGAGGCTTATAAAAATGAACCTGGATTAATGCAACTCATTAGTTTAAAAGGAAAATAAAAGAAAGATCCTACAATTATACTAATGAGGAGAAGCCTGCCTCCCTATCCTAATTTAATCTACAGTCCACAAAAAATGCAGGTGACAGGTATCAGGTAAGATTTCTCTGCCTTTTGGAATTATTTGAATTATTTTCACGATTATGATTATTTTTACTCTTTGCTTTTTAAAGTGTGTTGAACATTAAAAAGTTTCTCGGAAGCATAATTTACTGGTGTTTATCATGCCCTGTTCTTTGCAGTTCTTTAAATAAAATACAGCTTCAGCAGCCGACCCTCCATTCAAGTTTTGATGGAGTGTTCAATGCTAGACTGACTTTCACGTTTTCAAGAGATGTATTTATACTGCTAGGAGTCACACCTTTTTTTTTTTTTAATTACGCGACTGTAGACGAAGCACTAAATTTTATATTATTCTAGTGAAGAGTTATTATTACACGATGCTGCTTGTAGAAAAAAAAAAAGCTGCTATTTTCTGCATGCTGATATATAAACTTACAGCGTTTTCTGACTATTACAGTCCTTGCTATGCTGTGGGCAGGTTACCCCTGCACGACCAAGGTTTTTCAAATCGTTAAAAAAAAATATTAAAAAAAATTGAATTTGGATTAAAGTCCATAAAGGCTTGGGAGTGCATAGAAAGCCTCCTCGTGTTACCCGTGCAATACAAAAATGGTCTTTTTAGCCTTTCCCATCCAGGCACACTATTAATGAGCAAGATAAATAATCTCCTCCTTAATTTAGAGGCTCATGCTGCCAGCAGACCTAACCTCATCCCTCCACCTTCTTCCTTCTGGGGACCAGAAAGCGTTGGGTCTCGCTGCGCGTCGCCTGCCTCGCGACCCCTTCCCGCACACATGGAGCAGGAGGAGCCAGGGTTTAGCCCGCGCTTGACTTTTTTTGTGACCTAAAAATAGACGTTTACATAATGATACATCAAAGATGATGGCGGTTCTGCAGGAAACAGTTAAACTTCAAGAAAAAAAAAAAAAAAAAGGAGAGAACCAAAAATGCAATTTAACACCCAATTTCAAGCTCATTATCTTTCATTGTCTATTAACTTGGCAATGGTTCAGAAGGTAGCTCATAATAGTTTAAAATGCTGACTGAACACTTCCAGTGCTCAGCATTACTTCTTGAGTCAATAGTATCGTGGAGTTATACACGGTGGCTTCAAAGGGAAAACAGTCCTTAAACATTTACCTCGACGTTTCCCAGTGCTTCAAGTTCAGCTCATAGTTGGGTTTGCGTGGATCTTCTCCCAACATGTGCATCCCCAGCTCCTAACCAGAGCCAAGGCACACTAAAAATGGAAATAAAATAACATGAGTTTCCAATGTGTGCACAAGCACCATAAGCAAAACGCTGGTTTTCTTTTCTTAAAAAAAAAACAAAAAAAAATTATTGGGTTGAGTTGCAGGCAGAAGCTGAAGGTGTGTATTGTACCCCTTGTACACATTCACTGTTTATTACCAGTGCAGCCCTGTTCAGACCTTCTGGGCGATGGGACTGAGTGTCTGCGACAGGTAGCAGTGGAGCTGAATGGGGGATCGTTTTAAACCAAGCGTAGGAGAGCGTAATCCCAAACCTGTTGTCTTTAATAGGCTTTGGATCAGCTGGGAGAATACTGTTAGAGTTGTCTTTTTGTACCTACACCCACGGAGGCCAAGTCTTGTGGAGCTATTCTCAAACCCTCCTAGAAACAATGTGGATGTAGAGATGTGCTGTTCGTGGCATTGGAGTTGGAACGATGCTGCTGCTTAGGAAGCTGAAAAGGGTGAAACCATGAAGGTTATGTAGCCCTTCTGCTGCATTTTCACTTTTTTTCAGATCAGTATAATATTATGTATATAATGATGGAATAGAAAAGAGACCCCAGCACACTAGTGCAGACTAACTAGCTATTTTTCTTTCAGAAACCTTCCTGACATGCTCCATGCTTCAAGTTCATAAAGGAGCTGTGAAGTCTTGAAAGTAAAAATGCTTTCCAAGCGAAGAGTGCTTTTCTCAACTGGGTGGGGGGGTTCTGCTTCGTAGATCAGGAAGCAATCATCATCAGAAGTGCCTTGGCTTATCCTTGTACATACTGTTGTGGTTTTATTTCTAAGGATATCCATAATAATTAGCCAGTGGTCTAATTAAACAGGCGGTTTATGCCTTTGTCCTCCGTGCTTGTGCTGACAAAGTTGGGGGCAAAAGGGAGATGAACGGCAGTGGGGCAGCCGGTGAACGTCCCTGTGAAAATGCACAGACCCAGGCATTAAACTGTAATAGCTTCACTCGCCGGAGCAGATTCAGGCTGGCAGACTTTTAAAAATGCCTGTAATGTAAGCACCTGTGAAAACCTTTCCAAATGATGTATGACTTACCCTGCGTATTCTCACTGCACCCACGGCGGGCTCGTTCGCATTTCGACGTTGCCTTCCACCCGTTTTTAACAGAAGATTGAGATGAGCGGGAAGCAAACCACATTTGTTATCAATTATTTGTTCTGTTCTGGTTCTGTGGAATCAAACATTGCTCTCTGGTTCCTGGGTATTTGTGGTTGCCAAAGAGCCCGAATGAAGCGAGTAACGACAGGGTTTCACTTGGAGTGCACCCTCAGACCTGTCAGTGTTTGCAAGCTGCCTATCTAGTAGATTTAAAATTTAAATATATATATATATATATATAGGGCAAAGCATTTGTTTCTGCATTATTTTCTTGAAGTTTACCTTTCAGTTCCCTCACTTCAGTTTCTTAATTTAAACCAGCATGTATAAAGAGTATACAGTGGAAAGGGACAAGAAGAGTTGCCAAAAGCCAGGCATGGAAGGAGCTGACAACTTTAAATAATCTCTCCCAGCCCTCCCAGCTGAATGAGTGCTGGTTGACATGCTGTCAGCTTCAGTTCCTACAGGAAAAAAAAAAAAAAATCCTATTCTCGCTCATGCTTGTTTAACAGAGAAAAGAATTTGGCCCACTTTCTGACACTCATCTTCTCATTTCCATCACACTACAGAAGCTCACCTGCCTATGAAAAGACACATGGCGTGATTTTTTTTTTTTTTTTGCTTTCTTACACCACTGTAGAAGGAAGTCTGCTGAATTCAAAGGGATTAAACTGCTGTAAAATCAAATTAAGATCCCCGTTAGACCGTAGACATCTGAATTGTTTCCAGTCTCAGGATTTGGCTGTATAGGGCAGTTCTAACAAAACTTTCTTTTTTTTCTTTTCTTCTCTTTTTTGCTCTGATTTGAGATAAAGCAGTATCTTTGGTATTTCAGGAAGATGTGTAAAAGGGAAAACTGCTCCTGGTCCAGCTTTAATATTTAGGCATAGCTAGGAAAGCAGCAGGAGGCATTCTGAGCCTAAGGATACGGGGAGTTGGACACGTGAGGATGCAGGGGAGCCTCGTACCAGATGTCCTGTCAGCCCTGTTTCGAGGAGCAGTAGTTGTTCATAGTTCATGTACAGGCCATGTAAGAGCCAGGGATGATGCCTCTGCCCCTACCTTACCCATTCCCCAGCAAACCTCCACGAGAAATTTATTTTTCCATAAGGATGCTCCGGATCAGCGCGCCGTGTGTTCAGTGCTGTGGTTTTGATAGTGGTGAACAGCAGATATTTGGGAGAAGGCTGAAGGATATTAAAATATTTTGGTCTTTTAGAGTTAGAGATTGGTCCTAACACTGGTCATGGTCTGTCATAGTCTTCTTCTAATATTAAGTATTGCCAGGCTGTCCATAGTAGAACTCCCTGTGACAGGTCCTGGCTTTGTCTTTCACGGTTTCCTATGGGAAGGCAGTTCATCAGACATTTACAGACGGCGTGAAAAGCTTTTCCTTCAGTTGGCTCAAGATTTCCCCACCTTCTGCTGCATTGAGTGTCTTCTTATTCTGGAGTTGGTCGCCTGGAAGCAGAAGCTCCCTCTACATCTTTTCTATACCATTCATTATTTTATCAACATTTGTCAAACATTTACAATATCCCGCTCTTTTCGGGCTCTCCTTGTGAATGTTATTCCATGTTTATATTCTTATCTTCCGTCATTCAAGCCATTTTGATGCTCGAGAGCTGTTTTTGTGCTGGTGGGATCGTTACTTCACAGAGTATTCTAGGCCATGCCCTGAGTTTATGCGATGTGTTGTACTCTCTGATAATTTTCAACCTGTTCCTTATGGAGCCAAACATACTGTTTACTTTATAACAGGGAAATGTATATTGAGCAGATGTTTGCTTACAGTGTTCTCCAGATCTTTTTGTCCTGAGCTGATAAAGTTAATTTAGAGCTTTATAGGGTATGCAAATAGTACAAATATTTCCATCCATCCTGCTGGCTTTTCTGTTCATTAGCAGAGTGTGTTTGCAGAGAAAAAAAAAAAAAAAGAAAAAAGAAGGCGTTGCATTGAATTTGGGCTTCTAAATGGTTAGCATTAGGAGGTTGGAAGCACAAGTGGGGAACTTGTATTTTGACTCTTGAGATGCTCCGTTTCCAGTAAGCATAATTTAAACTGGTTTCAGAGATGGTCTAGTATGGGTCCTGTATGGGAAGGTTTCAGCAGCCTGGGAGCTCTGCAGCGTGCTGAGTCCGTGCTCTCCCATCTCTGTGTTGGTGCTTAGGCATGGGATCCTAAGTAAAATGTATGTAACATAAGGATTTCTTATGTGGAAAAAAATTTTGGTTAGTTATTTAAAACATAGAATCGTAAAGTAGTGAAGGTACCGGTGGAGGTCATCTGGTCAACCTCTGCTCAGAGCAGCGCCAGCTTCGAAGGAGGATCTCACTTCGAAGTTGGATCAAGTTGCTCAGGTTTGCATCCAGGTCAGACTGAAGTCTTGACATTTTTCATTCCCCTGCATATGGTTAATATAGGTGAAATCCAGGTAGCGTAGGAGGTTTGCACAGGTGGGAAGATCTACTAGCCTGTGGGATGCAGTTGAAGCATTCTGAGTCAACCTGAGGTCTTCAAGCAGCAGGTGGGTCTGGAAGCAGTGGTGGTAGAGTGAAGTTAGCTAGCTAACGTGGATCCTCACTGGGAGAAATGAGCTATACAGCCATGTATCTATAGACATATATATAAGTATACATGTACATATATATATGTATATACCTAGGAGATCTGGGCTGTCTGAAAACATTGCTCATAGCAGTTGGTTGCATTTGTAGGCCAAGAAGAAAGTGCTCATGAAGAAAGCAGTTCCATGTGCATCTTTCAGCATAAACACCAGGACTCTTACCTTTTTATTATAACAACATTAGATAGCTTCTAATTTAGTTTTAGGAAGTAAATGAAAACTTTCAGGTGAACCACAGCCTCTGGAAAATGGTAGATGGAGAAATGAGTCAAAAGAAATATGATGGACTTGGAAAGAAAAGTTGCAAAAAGCATGAAAACTTTTTTTTTTCAGTAAACTGTATTCAAATTACCTTGAGAAAGCAAGCCTGAAGCTTTTCCTAATGTTGGTCAGTGTGTTCTGAACCACCCCATGCAAGGTACTCCCCAGGGTATCTTGTGTAGGTTCGCATCCATCATTTGATGTGTTCTTGTTTAAAGACAGAAAGAATGAAATGAGTTTTAAAAGGCTGATATAAGAAACAGCAGAACAGCCCAGTTTGTTCATGGAAATACTGTTACTCTACTGAGGAGTGTTGTGTAGCTCTGACTCAGGCCTCCCAGTGCACCCAGTTGGTGTAAACCAATGCTGTCTTTTGGTGGCGATTTCCAAAGGTGCTTAAAGTTTGAAGGCTGAGCTCCAGAAGTAATTACTACAAGCTACTTTCCACCTTGATGCTTCCCCAATACTCACAGAGGGAAGGAGCTGGGTCACAGAGTAGAGCTGACATGATACAAATGAGCTCTGTAAATCACTCTGCTGTCTTGCCTGCTAAATCTCAGGTTTTGTGCTGAATAATAGTCTCCAATTCTTAATTTTGTTAAGGTAATTTTTTTTAGAAGTGCATAAAATGTATGCCAAATTGGTACTGGCTGCTTGAACTCCAACTGTCCTGAAACAGCAGGTCTGAATAGATGAACACTCCTTATTAAATTCTAAAAGTTAACTCTGAAGCCTAATGATGGCAGAGTAGATATTAATCACTTCAGTCCTGATCTTAGGACACAAGATACAAAAATGGTGATTATATCATACTGTACTGCTCCTGACATCTTCCTATGCTGCCTGTTCTGCACAGGGAGATCTTGCTTGTGTGAAAACTTCTTGATGATTTGTGTATTTAAAGCCTGTTGACTGAATCACATTATATTCCATGAAAAAAATAAATATTCAGACGTTTGCAGAGCTATCACCTAAAAAAAAAAAAAAAATAAAAGGGTGCTTATCCAGGAGCCAATAACCTGGGCCTGCTGACCAGCTTACCTGTCTTAAAAAAAAACTAAAAAATGCAGAATTCACCCTGTTTCCAAATAACGCCACGTAAGTGTTCTCCAGCCAACTCCCTTCCACTGCTCCTGAAATCCCGGGTGTTGCAGAGCGTTTCGGCACCGAGCCGCGCTCCTTTTCCCCTCGAGAGACATCCCTTTCGTGTCGCGGCATCTAACGCGCCTTCGTGTGTTTTTTTCTCTTGTGCTTCCTCGCAGGGCGAGACGGCTGGGTTTTCTTGGGCAGCGCTCGGCGGTAAATTCAGGTCTTTGCTCGCAGCAGAACCCAGGGAAGATTTGTGACAGATGGGGCTAAGTCACAAACTTGCAGCCTCAGGCAGAATTGTGGAAGTTTCCAGAGTGTGCCCATATTTACCTGATCAGAGAGAAAAGAAAATCTGCAGAGGAAGCCGAGCCTGGCTGCTTGTCATAGCTGACACAGAGCCATCTGCCACAAACCTGTGGCGGCTTCAGATCTCCAATCCCTGCCACCACCCCAGCTCAAATTAAATACAGATTCTTAGAGACGTTATGATGGTTACACATGTCCTCAGCATCACATGCAGGAGACTGTTCAAAAAAAAAAAAAAAAAAAAGAAAAAAAAAAAAAAAAAAAATATGTGGCCTGTTGTATAACCGCACTCATGTATCCCATATGTGGTGCCACATTGAATTTCCGGTTGAATCTGTTTTTATCCTTTGTACTGGATGACATGGTGCCTGAATTCTTTCTTTTTCGCCGACACGATGGCAGCCAAGCTGCAGCTTCAAACGCTCACACTTGGCTGAGTTTCTACCTAGGTTGCCAGGTTATCATTGGAGCCTTATTGTGTCCTCAAAGGGCCACAGGGCCTGAAAGGAGGATCCGAACGCGGCCAAGCTAATTGGGCAGCCATCGCTGCATTGTTTGGAGGCAAAGGGGCTGCTTTAACACTTTTTTTTTTTTTTTTGCAAATTAATGACTCTCTGGCACAGGGGGTTTTTTAAGTGAAGGTATTAATAAGGGGTCTGGCAGGTAATCCCATGATTCGCGGAGTTACATTTGCATTTAATTAATCTTAAAGAAAGCTGAAAGATAAACAGCTGTAATTCAAAACTAGCATGGGAAATATGCTACGTGGTGCCATCTATCCGATAAAATGAAAGTCGAGACACTTGTTTTATTTCTCTCAAGGATGGAGAACAAACAGATAACAGTCAAAACGCTTCCAATAAAAACCAGTAGTTTAAATGTAACGGCAGTTCATCAAGAATCTTTGCATCCAGTTACAAATACAGCCTTTTAAAGATAAATCACTTACGATTCCAGCAGTCAAGCTGCTGTATTTGTTGATGTAAAATGTTTTGAAGATGTAGATTGTACAATAAATTTTTAATAAAGTGCCCACTGCAATTTTTAATTAGCATATCTCATTCATGTATAAGTGTGTACATCTATCTGTATGTTTATCACTATGCATATCCCTGTGTCAGAGTCAATGAATGCAATTGTGTCTTTATCTGATGGAGTCGAATCTGTTTTGCAAGCGATAATAAAACGTTATGACAATTCCAAGATTTTCAACTCCGCTCTGGGAAGAAGCAAGAAGAGGACTCTCGGTTAGGAGTTCCGGTGTGAAGACCTTTCTTTGCAGACAGGTATGGTTTCAGATTCCTTCCCATCACGCAGGGTTGCTCCTCTCCCCCGCCCTGCAGCAGGCATCAGCAGGAGCTGAAAGAGGGGAGATGGAGATGAGATATTAGGAAGAAATGTTTCCCTGTGCGGCGGGTGAGGCAGTGGCCCAGGTTGCCCAGAGAAGCTGTGGGTGCCCCATCCCTGGAGGGGTTCAAGGCCAGGCTGGATGAGGCTTTGGGCAACCTGGGCTAGTGGGAGGTGTCCCTCCTCATGGCAGGGGTCTTTGACCTGGATGATCTTTAAGGTCCCTTCCAACCCAGACCATTCCAGGATTCTATGGTTCTTTCTTTTGCCCAAGCACCGTCCACAGCAGGTGAAAGGCATAAGCTGGTCGCCCTCCACACGCGTGCCCTCATGCCTTTGGACACCATCAAGACACTGTACTTTCCTTTTAAAGTCTAAGAGAGCGCATATGGTACCTGTCTTTAAAATCACTCCATTAAGCAATCAAAAAACCCACGGGAGATCCAATGGTAAGTGTTCAGATATTTTCGTAGCACTGTGGAGTTGTAATTTTGCATCTAGTTGAGGGTGAGTAGAAGTGGTCTTCTCAAGAAAGCGTGCATAGGTGCAGAAGTCACAGTTGGTAGAGCCACATAGCAGGACTGCCTTACACTTCCTACCAGTTTTTCTTATCATAGATGTTCACTACTGTTATCACCCCTTGCACTGACAAGAGCAAATTTCTCTTGTTTTGACTGATGGGGAAACTGAGGCATGGTGCAATTAAAGCGAATGGGTTCAAGTTTCACAGTGAGTCACTCTCTAAACCAAGAAAAGGGAAAGAAGAGATGCAGTAACGTTGTGCTAGGGCTTGTGGTGAACACACTCCGTACACCAGAGCTCTATGGTTTTGAGTTGACTCCTGCTGTCCTCGGTGCACACCCAGATCGGGCCCATGGCTACAGGAGGTCTTGCCCAGCTCCGTGGTGAGGTGGAGCTCTGCCTTGGTTCATCTACCAGTTAGTGATGCTGTAACTCAGCTCAATCGGGTAAGTGAGGCTTCATCTTCTAGTGGGAGGTGTCCCTGCCCATGGCAGGGGTTTGGAACTCGATGATCTTTAAGGTCCCTTCCAACCCAAACCATTCTGTGATTGTATGATCTTGACAGAAAATTTTCTCTGCAAGTCGCAAACCCTTGCAAATAATGTTTGATAATAGAAACGCTGTGAGAACATTAATTGGAGGGAAATAAATACCAGCATATTGTTATCTCGTGATATTTCTTTCCATTCATAGTGAAGATACACAGCTGCTCTAGAGCAAGGATGGAAATGTCCTTACGGCATCTCCAGGTTGCCCTCTTGTCAGGGACCACCCCAGCCTGTGTTGAGCTGCTCAGTCGAGAGGGTGAGGTAGGACTTCCCAGTATTCGGAGGTGATATTTCCCCCATGGCAGTCTTCCCCCCCCTCCACCAGCCCGCTGTAGACTGGAGCAACCTGAGGAGTTTTGCCTCGCAGTTTCTGAAGATCAAACGAGACAGCCGCTCCGCGCTGCTTCATTTAAAGCCTTCACTTCAAAAGGTCAGAGAGACAAATTGGGATCTCGGTCCCGTTGTTCCTACACACATGAGTAAGCGGTGAATGCAGGGAGCTAATCTTGAGTAAAACGACAGAACGAGCTCTTGACTTGCTTTCATATTTATTGATGTTTCACCTGCATTGGCACAGTGACTGTGAGAGCTTGGATACACGTTTCGGAGCAGGGTTAAAGCCCACATGGGTTTTCCCAACTCCTGCCAGTTTCACCAGTCAGCTCCTTGCCTCAAACATCAACTCCGGGCCAGGCACCTAATCCTGCAATCCTTTTGTCTTACTATTCGAGATCACAGGAAACACAGGTTTATTCCAGATGAGAATTGCCTTTTCCCATAGAATAGAAAAAGAAAAGCCTAAAATAACTAGGGAATTTTGTATCAAACCTTTTCCAGCATCCCCAGCCCCACTGGGGTCGTGCTGCAGGCACGGCGAGGAGCCGCGGTGCAGCCGGGCTTCCATCCATGTCTGCAGCATCGAGACCTCTTGTCTTAGCTCCAAGCTGTTCTGAATTAAGGGGCTAGATTTTTTCTAATTGCGTTTTTCAAGAGCGAGCCAGCCGTTCATTAGAAATGATGGACCGAATTCTGCTTCTCTATTACACCAATATAAATCTTGAATGAATTTATATCGGGAGAACTGGGAGGGTAGAATGTACCTCCCATACTGTTCCTCAGATTATTAAAAAGTTAAAGGGCCTTGAAAATTAAATTCACCTTTCTCTGTTCAGGCTGTTTACTCTCTGTTTTTTATTCAAGTAAGGACAGTTGAAACGAATTAGCCAGTCCCCTTTCTGTTCATAGTCACTTTTAAGTTTGGTTCTCATGTACTAGCCCAAGACTAGTTTGTGTGGAAAAGACCAGAGGGCATTTTCTTTCAAACAAATTGTTTTCATGGGAATAATTTCCTAGAGCATTATATTAAAACCTTTCCATGAATCCTTGATTTTTCAAAAAAAAAATTTCCTCTTCTATATCCTTGATTCCTTATTTGCAGATATAAATGAGCACCTTAATGAAAGTCCTTGAGAATTTTGCCCTCTCTAATAGGCGAACCTTATTTAACTGAAATACTTTTTAAATGATTCAGTCTGGTAAGCGAGGCTTCGTCTTGCAGGAAAAAAAAATTTTGCCTCTTGAGTTATGAACCCTTGGAAATAAGGTTTTATAATAGAAACACTGTCAGAACTTTAATTATAGGGTAATAAATAGCAACGCTGCATTATCTTCTGATATTTCTTTACATTCTTCGCGAATATACACAGCTGGTGCTGGAAACTGATAATCAAGTGCTCTATAACTGGGTTACAACTTCTCACCCACCCTCCGTGGATGCTGCAGCAGCCGCGGAACGGGCGGGAGGCGGCGGGGAGCGGCCGCTGGACCCGCGGAGCGGCGGCGGCTGCCGGGGAGGGGGGTGCCGGGCCCGGCCGGGGAGTTGCCCGGAGCTCTCCGGTGGCGGGGAGAAGGGGGGGGAGGAGATGTGGGATGTTGGCACCGGGTATCCCACCCGGGGAAAAAGGCTTTTCCCATCCCGGTGAGGATGAAAGGATGGATGGTAGGAGTAGAGTTGGGGTTAAACGAGGGCAATGGCAGCTAAAGAAAAAAAAAATATTAAAAAAGCAAAAAAAATAACCTAAAAAGATAAACAAAAAGAAAAACTAAAAAAAAATATATATTTTTTTTTAAAAGGGTAAAGGCGGGAAGGGGGCAGCAGGGGTGGGCTCACTGCGCGTTACGCGTCTCTCCGCGCCCCCCCGCGCAGCGCCGCGGGTGGGAACACAGCCCGGCTGCACCCGCGGACAGACTCCGCGGCCCCCCCCACTCCCACCAGCCACCGTCTATGTGGGGGCTACCCGCCACTTTTTGTTATCAATATGAGTAGTAAAAATATGGCGTTATTTTGAAAATAAGAAATTTTTGTAACATTTAGAGAGAAAAAATAACACGNAAAAACCCCAAAAAACCAAAAAATGCCCCCAAACCGAAAGAAAATCCAGCCAAGGAGTGTGGCGGGTGAGGAGGAACGGGAGGGATGCGTGCTGGGGGCTTAACCCTTAGAGCTTTGAAGGCAAAACATGGCAATCCATGGGAAAGGCATGTCTGTAAACAATGATAATTAGCCTTTTCAAAAATCATAACACTGATTAAAATCTCTGATTCATTATTTATTCATCACAGAACCTCTTTGCAGACCTGGGAATAGTGATTAAAACCTAAAGTGCTTCTCAATTTTTTTTGCAGAGCTGGAAGAGGCGCCTAAAAAGGGGTTAAAAAAATGGAAAGGAAAGAGGAAACCAAGCAAACAGAAATTCTTCTTTTAAGAACCAAGACTTTCTTCTTCCCTTCCTGGCAGGAATAACTCCTATTCCCCCAAATTTTGGTATTATGAAAATGTTTCTCATCCTAAGTACAAGTGTTAGACTGAATCCAGTTGGTACTAAAATTGCAAACACACTTTCACTCCTCGAAAAGCCAACAGAAAGGAACTTCTTTTAACTCCATAATAGCAGGTTGCGTAGTAAATGAACAACCGATGGTCAACTGGCCAATTATGGTATAAATATCCGTTGTTTACAGTGAGGTGTTAAATGAGCCTTTCGAGCACAAAGGATCAGACTGTCTAAGCTACAATTTGTGCTTCATCCCATTATGTCTCCCCTAAAAAGGCCCGTGCCGTTTGTAGGTAATGTGCGCGCAAGAACATATTTCTTTCTGTTGATTTTTAGTTTGCTTTAATTCAATACACACTCTTGTTTACTTTTAAAAATTTAAATAAATGTCAGCATTGTATAATTTCTATGTTAACAAAGCAGTGAGCGAAATCCCTTGTATGTTTATAAAATATTATTGTTTAATTCACATAGTTTAGGAATTCCAAATGTTGAGAATAGGAAGGAGGCCAAATACCATCTGTTTATAACTATGATGCATCATCATATGTGTACTTTAAAA